>JAENRU010000053.1:2500-87500 GCA_016647705.1 Eucommia ulmoides | reverse complement strand
TGTATTTTTGTGTTCTTCCTTTCTTTCTTTTCATTATAAATCTAGATTTTATATCGATCCTAGCAAAGACACCATAAATTGGTTTCGGGTCTCACAAATTCTTGGTGAGGTTCGCATCACGGACACAGTTAAATTTTCAAGCCAGACATGGTTTTTTATGGCCTTTTGGAGTCGTTTCATCAAAAATACCGTTTCCAAACAGAAAAGTGGTATTTTTCGTCCAAAATGGCGAAGTAGAATTTTGGGGTCAAAGTTGGTCGTTTTGCGCCTTTTGGGGGCATTTTGCTCCGAAGTTCATTTCCACCCAAGAAAGTGGTATTTTTCGTCCGAAATGGACACGGTTGGATTTTCTTGCCGAACCTGGTCTTTTAAGGCCTTCCGGAGTCGTTTTGTTTAAAAGACCATGTGCAAGCCATGAAGTTTTATTTTTGTCCGAAACGGACGAAGTTGAATTTTTGGGTCAAAGTTGTTGGTCTTTCTGGGCCTTTTGGGGGCGTTTTGCTCAGAAGGACGTTTCTACCCAAAAAAGCGGTATTTTTCGTCCGAAACGGATACGGTTGAATTTTTTAGCCAAACAAGGTCTTTTATGACCTTACGGAGTCGTTTTGTCCGAAATTCCGTTTCCAACCAGAAAAGTGGTATTTTTCGTCCAAAACGGACGAAGTAGAATTTTAGGGTCAAAGTTGGTCGTTTTGGGCCTTTCGGGGGGCGTTTTGCTCAGATGTTCGTTTCTACCCAAGAAAGTGGCATTTTTCGTTCGAAACGGACACGGTTGAATTTTCTTGCCGAACTTGGTCTTTTAAGGCCTTTTGGAGTCGTTTTGTTTAAAAGACCATTTCCAAGCAAAAAAATTGTATTTTTCGCCTGAAACGGACGAAGTTGAATTTTTGGGTCTCGGTTGGTCTTTTTTGGCCATTTGGGCCGTTTTGCTCAGAATGTCGTTTTCACCCAAGAAAGTGGTATTTTTCGTCTGAAACGGACACGATTCAATTTTCATGCCAAACATGGTTTTCTATGGCCTTTTGGAGACCTTTTGTCCAAAATACCGTTTTCAAGTTGAAAAACGAAGTTGAATTTAGGGTGAAAGGTTGTCTTTTTTTTTTTTAAAATTTTTGGGGGCGTTTTGCTCAGAAGTTTGTTTCTACCCCCAAAAAAGTGGTATTTTTTGTCCGAAATGGATACAGTTGAATTTTCAAGCCAGACATGGTTTTTTATGGCCTTTTGGAGTCGTTTCATCAAAAATACCGTTTCCAAACAGAAAAGTGGTATTTTTCGTCCAAAATGGCGAAGTAGAATTTTGGGGTCAAAGTTGGTCGTTTTGCGCCTTTTGGGGGCATTTTGCTCCGAAGGTCATTTCCACCCAAGAAAGTGGTATTTTTTGTCCGAAATGGACACGGTTGAATTTTCTTGCCGAACCTGGTCTTTTAAGGCCTTCGGGAGTCGTTTTGTTTAAAAGACCATGTGCAAGCCAAGAAGTTTTATTTTTTGTCCGAAACGGACGAAGTTGAATTTTTGGGTCAAAGTTGTTGGTCTTTCTGGGCCTTTTGGGGGCGTTTTGCTCAGAAGGACGTTTCTACCCAAAAAAAACGGTATTTTTCGTCCGAAACGGATACGGTTGAATTTTTTAGCCAAACAAGGTCTTTTATGACCTTACGGAGTCGTTTTGTCCGAAATTCCGTTTCTAACCAGAAAAGTGGTATTTTTCGTCCAAAACGGACGAAGTAGAATTTTAGGGTCAAAGTTGGTCGTTTTGGGCCTTTCGGGGGGCGTTTTGCTCAGATGTTCGTTTCTACCCAAGAAAGTGGCATTTTTCGTTCGAAACGGACACGGTTGAATTTTCTTGCCGAACTTGGTCTTTTAAGGCCTTTTGGAGTCGTTTTGTTTAAAAGACCATTTCCAAGCAAAAAAATTGTATTTTTCGCCTGAAACGGACGAAGTTGAATTTTTGGGTCTCGGTTGGTCTTTTTTGGCCATTTGGGCCGTTTTGCTCAGAATGTCGTTTTCACCCAAGAAAGTGGTATTTTTCGTCCGAAACGGACACGGTTCAATTTTCTTGCCAAACATGGTTTTCTATGGCCTTTCGGAGTCGTTTTGTCCAAAATACTGTTTCCAAGTACAAAAGTGGTATTTTTCGTCCGAAATGGATGGAGTTGAATTTAGGGTCCAAGGTTGTCTTTTTTTGGGCGTTTTGCTCATAAGGTTGTTTCCATGCAAAAAAGTGGGTTTTTTTTTTCCGAAACGGATACAGTTGAATTTTGAAGCCAAACATGGTTTTTTGGCCTTTCGGAGTCGTTTTGTCCAAAATACCGTTTCCAAGCAGAAAAGTGGTATTTTTCGTCCAAAATCGACGAAGTAGAATTTTAGGGTCAAAGTTGGTCGTTTTGGGCCTTCCGGGGGGCGTTTTGCACAGAAGTTCATTTCTACCCAAGAAAGTGGCATTTTTTGTTCGAAACGGACACGGTTGAATTTTCTTGCCGAACTTGGTCTTTTAAGGCCTTTTGGAGTCGTTTTGTTTAAAATACCATTTCCAACCCAAAAAATTGTATGTTTCGTCTGAAATGGACGAAGTTGAATTTTTGGGTCTGGGTTGGTCTTTTTTGGCCAATTTGGTCGTTTTGCTCAAAATGTCGTTTTCACCCAAGAAAGTGGTATTTTTCGTCTGAAACGGACACGGTTCAATTTTCTTGCCAAACATGGTTTTCTATGGCCTTTCGGAGTCGTTTTGTCCAAAATACTGTTTCCAAGAACAAAAGTGGTATTTTTCGTCCGAAATGGATGAAGTCGAATTTAGGGTCAAAGGTTGGATTTTTACGGGCGTTTTGCTCACAAGGTTGTTTCCATGCAAAAAAGTGGTATTTTTTGTCTGAAACGGATACAGTTGAATTTTGAAGCTAAACAAGTTTTTTTTTTTGCCTTTCGGAGTCGTTTTGTCCAAAATACCGTTTCCAAGCAGAAAAGTGGTATTTTTTGTCCAAAACGGACGAAGTAGAATTTAAGGGTCAAAGTTGGTCTTTTTGGGCCTTTCGGGGGCGTTTTGCTCCGAAGGTCGTTTCCTCCCCAGAAAGTGCTATTTTTCGTCCGAAACGGACACGGTTGAATTTTCTTGCCGAACCTGGTCTTTTAAGGCCTTTCGGAGTCGTTTTGTTTAAAAGACCATTCGCAAGCAAAAAAGTTGTCTTTTTCGTCCGAAACGGACGAAGTTTAATTTTGGGGTCAAAGTTGGCCTTTTGGGGGCGTTTTGCTCTGAAGGTCGTTTCCACCCAAAAAAGTGGTATTTTTCGTCCGAAATGGACACGGTATAATTTTCTTACCAAACAGGGTCTTTTGTGGCCTTTCGGAGTCGTTTTCTTTAGAAGACCGTTTCCTAGCGAAAAAATGGTATTTTTCGTCTCAAATGGACGAAGTTGAATGTTTGGTTCAAAGTTGGTGTTTTTGGGCATTTTTGTTGCGTTTTCCTCAGAAGGTCGTTTTCGCTCAAAAAAGTGGTATTTTTCGTCCGAAACGGATACGGTTGAATTTTCAAGCCAAACATGGTCTTTTATGGCCTTTCGGAGTCGTTTTGTCCACAATACCGTTTCCAAGCTGAAAAGTGGTATTTTTTGTCCAAAACGGATGAAGTAGAATTTTTGGGTCAAAGTTGGTCTGTTTGGGCCTTTCGGGGGTCGTTTTGCTCAGAAGGTCGTTTCCACCCAAGAAAGTGGTATTTTTCGTCCGAAACGGAGACGGTTGAATTTTCTTGCCGAACTTAGTCTTTTATGGCCTTTCAGAGTCGTTTTGTTTAAAAGACCATTTCCAAGCCAAAAAATTGTATTTTTCGTCCGAAATGGACGAAGTTGAATTTTTGGGTCAGAGTTGGTCTTTATTGGACATTTGGGGCGTTTTGCTCTGAATGTCATTTTCACCCAAGAAAGTGGTATTTTTCGTCTAAAAAGGACACGTTTCAATTTTCATGCCAAACATGGTTTTCTATGGCCTTTCGGAGACCTTTTGCCCAAAATACCGTTTTCAAGTTGAAAAACGAAGTTGAATTTAGGGTGAAAGGTTGTCTTTTTTTTTTTAAAATTTTTGGGGGCGTTTTGCTCAGAAGTTTGTTTCTACCCCAAAAAAGTGGTATTTTTTGTCCGAAACGGATACAGTTGAATTTTCAAGCCAGACATGGTTTTTTATGGCCTTTTGGAGTCGTTTCATCAAAAATACCGTTTCCAAACAGAAAAGTGGTATTTTTCGTCCAAAATGGCGAAGTAGAATTTTGGGGTCAAAGTTGGTCGTTTTGCGCCTTTTGGGGGCATTTTGCTCCGAAGGTCATTTCCACCCAAGAAAGTGGTATTTTTCGTCCGAAATGGACACGGTTGAATTTTCTTGCCGAACCTGGTCTTTTAAGGCCTTCGGGAGTCGTTTTGTTTAAAAGACCATGTGCAAGCCAAGAAGTTTTATTTTTTGTCCGAAACGGACGAAGTTGAATTTTTGGGTCAAAGTTGTTGGTCTTTCTGGGCCTTTTGGGGGCGTTTTGCTCAGAAGGACGTTTCTACCCAAAAAAGCGGTATTTTTCGTCCGAAACGGATACAGTTGAATTTTTTAGCCAAACAAGGTCTTTTATGACCTTACGGAGTCGTTTTGTCCGAAATTCCGTTTCCAACCAGAAAAGTGGTATTTTTCGTCCAAAACGGACGAAGTAGAATTTTAGGGTCAAAGTTCGTCGTTTTGGGCCTTCCGGGGGGCGTTTTGCACAGAAGTTCATTTCTACCCAAGAAAGTGGCATTTTTCGTTCGACACGGACACGGTTGACTTTTCTTGCCGAACTTGGTCTTTTAAGGCCTTTTGGAGTCGTTTTGTTTAAAATACCATTTCCAAACCAAAAAATTGCATGTTTCGTCTAAAATGGACGAAGTTGAATTTTTGGGTCTGGGTTGGTCTTTTTTGGCCATTTGGGCCGTTTTGCTCAAAATGTCGTTTTCACCCAAGAAAGTGGTATTTTTCGTCCGAAACGGACACGGTTCAATTTTCTTTCCAAACATTGTTTTCTATGGCCTTTCGGAGTCGTTTTGTCCAAAATACTGTTTCCAAGAACAAAAGTGGTATTTTTCGTCCGAAATGGATGAAGTTGAATTTAGGGTCAAAGGTTGGATTTTTTCGGGCGTTTTGCTCACAAGGTTGTTTCCATGCAAAAAAGTGGTATTTTTTGTCTGAAACGGATACAGTTGAATTTTGAAGCTAAACAAGTTTTTTTTTTTTTTTTTTGCCTTTCGGTGTCGTTTTTTACAAAATACCGTTTCCAAGCAGAAAAGTTGTATTTTTTGTCCAAAACGGACGAAGTAGAATTTTAGGGTCAAAGTTGGTCTTTTTTGGCCTTTCGGGGGCGCTTTGCTCCGAAGGTCGTTTCCTCCCCAGAAAGTGTTATTTTTCGTCCGAAACGGACACGGTTGAATTTTCTTGCCGAACCTGGTCTTTTAAGGCCTTTCGGAGTCGTTTTGTATAAAAGACCATTCGCAAGCAAAAAAGTTGTCTTTTTCGTCCAAAACGGATGAAGTTTAATTTTGGGGTCAAAGTTGGCCTTTTGGGGGCGTTTTGCTCTTAAGGTCGTTTCTACCCAAAAAAATGGTATTTTTCGTCTGAAACGGACACGGATGAATTTTCTTGCCCAACCTAGTCTTTTAAGGCCTTTCGGAGTCGTTTTGTTTAAAAGACCATTTGCAAGCAAAAAAGTTGTCTTTTTCCTCCGAAAACAGACGAAGTTTAATTTTTGGGTCAAAGTTGGTCTTTTATGGCCTTCTAGGGGCGTTTTGCTCTGAAGGTCGTTTCCACCCAAAAAAAGTGGTATTTTTCGTCCGAAATGGACACGGTATAATTTTCTTACCAAACAGGGTCTTTTGTGGCCTTTCGGAGTCGTTTTGTTTAGAAGACCGTTTCCTAGCGAAAAAATGGTATTTTTCGTCTCAAATGGACGAAGTTGAATGTTTGCTTCAAAGTTGGTCTTTTTGGGCATTTTTGTTGCGTTTTCCTCAGAAGGTCGTTTTCGCCCAAAAAAGTGCTATTTTTCGTCCGAAACGGATACGGTTGAATTTTCAAGCCAAACATGGTCTTTTATGGCCTTTCGGAGTCGTTTTGTCCACAATACCGTTTCCAAGCAGAAAAGTGGAATTTTTCGTCCAAAACGGATGAAGTAGAATTTTTGGGTCAAAGTTGGTCTGTTTTGGCCTTTCGGGGGTCGTTTTGCTCAGAAGGTCGTTTCCACCCAAGAAAATGGTATTTTTCGTCCGAAACGGAGAAGGTTGAATTTTCTTGCCGAACTTAGTCTTTTAAGGCCTTTCAGAGTCGTTTTGTTTAAAAGACCATTTTCAAGCCAAAAAATTGTATTTTTCGTCCGAAATGGACGAAGTTGAATTTTTGGGTCAGAGTTGGTCTTTTTTGGACATTTGGGGCGTTTTGCTCTGAATGTCATTTTCACCCAAGAAAGTGGTATTTTTCGTCTGAAACGGACACGATTCAATTTTCATGCCAAACATGGTTTTCTATGGCCTTTCGGAGACCTTTTGTCCAAAATACCGTTTTCAAGTTGAAAAACGAAGTTGAATTTAGGGTGAAAGGTTGTCTTTTTTTTTTTTAAAATTTTTGGGGCCTTTTTGCTCAGAAGTTTGTTTCTACCCAAAAAAGTGGTATTTTTTGTCCGAAACGGATACAGTTGAATTTTCAAGCCAGACATGATTTTTTATGGCCTTTTGGAGTCGTTTCATCAAAAATACCGTTTCCAAACAGAAAAGTGGTATTTTTCGTCCAAAATGGCGAAGTAGAATTTTGGGGTCAAAGTTGGTCGTTTTGCGCCTTTTGGGGGCATTTTGCTCCGAAGGTCATTTCCACCCAAGAAAGTGGTATTTTTCGTCCGAAATGGACACGGTTGAATTTTCTTGCCGAACCTGGTCTTTTAAGGCCTTCCGGAGTCGTTTTGTTTAAAAGACCATGTGCAAGCCAAGAAGTTTTATTTTTTGTCCGAAACGGACGAAGTTGAATTTTTGGGTCAAAGTTGTTGGTCTTTCTGGGCCTTTTGGGGGCGTTTTGCTCAGAAGGACGTTTCTACCCAAAAAAGTGGTATTTTTCGTCCGAAACGGATACAGTTGAATTTTTTAGCCAAACAAGGTCTTTTATGACCTTACGGAGTCGTTTTGTCTGAAATTCCGTTTCCAACCAGAAAAGTGGTATTTTTCGTCCAAAACGGACGAAATAGAATTTTAGGGTCAAAGTTGGTCGTTTTGGGCCTTTCGGGGGGCGTTTTGCTTAGATGTTCGTTTCTACCCAAGAAAGTAGCATTTTTCGTTCGAAACGGACACGGTTGAATTTTCTTGCCGAACTTGGTCTTTTAAGGCCTTTTGGAGTCGTTTTGTTTAAAAGACCATTTCCAAGCAAAAAAATTGTATTTTTCGCCCGAAACGGACGAAGTTGAATTTTCGGGTCTCGGTTGGTCTATTTTGGCCATTTGGGCCGTTTTGCTCAGAATGTCGTTTTCACCCAAGAAAGTGGTATTTTTCGTCCGAAACGGACACGGTTCAATTTTCTTGCCAAACATGGTTTTCTATGGCCTTTCGGAGTCGTTTTGTTCATAATACTGTTTTCAAGAATAAAAGTGGTATTTTTCGTCCGAAATGGATGAAGTTGAATTTAGGGTCAAAGGTTGGATTTTTTCGGGCGTTTTGCTCATAAGGTTGTTTCCATGCAAAAAAGTGGTATTTTTTGTCTGAAATGGATACAGTTGAATTTTGAAGCTAAACAAGTTTGTTTTTTTTTTTGCCTTTCGGAGTCGTTTTGATGAGAACCAACGTGCACCAACAAAGGATCCGCTGCATGTTCCAATTGGGCCTATTACGAGGGCAAGATCCAAGAAGATCAAAGAAGCACTTAATGGGCTAATTCAAGATATATGGGTTGAATCTAAAGTCATAATGCCCAAGTTAGGTCCAAATGGCAATCAAGGCCTAATCCATCTCATAAAGGCAAGCAAATGGGCTTAGTCATGAACTTAAATGGGCCAAAACATGAGACCCACGAAATTCTACTTCTTTATTTTAGTTTATATCATTTTGTAAGACATCAATGCCAATTAGTATTTTTATTTTCTAGTATTGATCTTGTAATAAGTTTGAAAGGCATCTAGGACTTTTGTTCTTGTAGCCTCCCCCTAGGTGTGAAAGGCCGCCCACTATCTATAGTAGGGTTTGCTAAAGTTGAAGACTTCTTGTGTGAAAAGGACAACCCTAGGTGTGAAAGACCGCCCCCTATCTAAGGTAGGGTGTGCTTGACCACCCACTAGCCTAGGCTCTCCTTTGTGTTGGTTGCCTATTTAAGAGAGTTGTATTCCATGGGAAAAACACATTACTTGAATAATATATCAGATTGAGAGAGTTTTCTCTTGAGTTCTTCATAGAACTTTTCTTTGAACTTATCAAGAATTTCTTGTGGCGTTCAAACTCTATAACTTCGGTTCGTGATTCCATTATAATCTTTGGGTCGAGGTTTGTTATTTTATACCTTTGGTTCGCGTTTCATTCATAAACGTTGGGTCAAGGTTTCTATATGTATTTTTGTGTTCTTCCTTTCTTTCTTTTCATTATAAATCCAGATTTTAGATCGATCCTAGCAAAGACACCATAAATTGGTTTCGGGTCTCACTAATTCTTGGTGAGGTTCGCATCACGTTTTGTCCAAAATACCATTTCCAAGCAGAAAAGTGGTATTGTTTGTCCAAAACGGACGAAGTGGAATTTTCGGGTCAAGTTGGTCTTTTTGGGCCTTTCGGGGGCGTTTTGCTCCGATGGTCGTTTCCCCCCCAGAAAGTGCTATTTTTCGTCCGAAACGGACACGGTTGAATTTTCTTGCCGAACCTGGTCTTTTAAGGCCTTTCGGAGTCGTTTTGTTTAAAAGACCATTTGCAAGCAAAAAAGTTGTCTTTTTGTCCGAAAACGGACGAAGTTTAATTTTTTAGTCAAAGTTGGTCTTTTATGGCCTTTTGGGGGCGTTTTGCTCAGAAGGTCGTTTCCACCCAAAAAAAGTGGTATTTTTCGTCCGAAATGGACACGGTATAATTTTCTTACCAAACAGGGTCTTTTGTGGCCTTTCGGAGTCGTTTTCTTTAGAAGGACGTTTCCTAGCGAAAAAATGGTATTTTTCGTCTCAAATAGACGAAGTTGAATGTTTGGTTCAAAGTTGGTCTTTTTGGGTATTTTTGTTGCGTTTTCCTCAGAAGGTCGTTTTCGCCCAAAAAAAGTGGTATTTTTCGTCCGAAACGGATACGGTTGAATTTTCAAGCCAAACATGGTCTTTTATGGCCTTTCGGAGTCGTTTTGTCCACAATACCGTTTTCAAGCAGAAAAGTGGTATTTTTCGTCCAAAACGGATGAAGTAGAATTTTTGGGTCTAAGTTGGTCTGTTTGGGCCTTTCGGGGGTCGTTTTGCTCAGAAGGTCATTTCCACCCAAGAAAGTGGTATTTTTCGTCCGAAACGGAGACGGTTGAAGTTTTTTGCCGAACTTAGTCTTTTAAGGCCTTTCAGAGTCGTTTTGGTTAAAAGACCATTTCCAAGCCAAAAAATTGTATTTTTCGTCCGAAATGGACGAAGTTGAATTTTTGGGTCAAAGTTGGTCTTTTTTGGACATTTGGGGCGTTTTGCTCTGAATGTCATTTTCACCCAAGAAAGTGGTATTTTTTGTCTGAAACGGACACGATTCAATTTTCATGCCAAACATGGTTTTCTATGGCCTTTCGAAGACCTTTTGTCCAAAATACCGTTTTCAAGTTGAAAAACGAAGTTGAATTTAGGGTGAAAGGTTGTCGTTTTTTTTTCTTTTATTTTTTTATTTTTTAAATTTTTCGGGGCGTTTTGCTCAGAAGTTTGTTTCTACCCAAAAAAGCGGTATTTTTCGTCCGAAACGGATACAGTTGAATTTTTGAGCCAAACAAGGTCTTTTATGACCTTACGGAGTCGTTTTGTCCAAAATTCCGTTTCCAACCAGAAAAGTGGTATTTTTTCGTCCAAAACGGACGAAATAGAATTTTAGGGTCAAAGTTGGTCGTTTTGGGCCTTTCGGGGGGCGTTTTGCTCAGAAGTTTGTTTCTACCCAAAAAAGTGGTATTTTTTGTCCGAAACGGATACAGTTGAATTTTCAAGCCAGACATGGTTTTTTGTGGCCTTTTGGAGTTGTTTCATAAAAAATACCGTTTCCAAGCAGAAAAGTGGTATTTTTCGTCCAAAATGGACGAAGTAGAATTTTGGGGTCAAAGTTGGTCATTTTGCTCCTTTTGGGGGCATTTTGCTCAGAAGGTCGTTTCCACCCAAGAAAGTGGTATTTTTCGTCCGAAATGGACACGGTTGAATTTTCTTGCCGAACCTGGTCTTTTAAGGCCTTCCGGAGTCGTTTTGTTCAAAAGACCATGTGCAAGCCAAGAAGTTTTATTTTTTTTCCGAAACGGACGAAGTTGAATTTTTGGGTCAAAGTTGTTGGTCTTTCTGGGCCTTTTGGGGGCGTTTTGCTCAGAAGGACGTTTCTACCCAAAAAAGCGGTATTTTTCGTCCGAAACGGATACAGTTGAATTTTTGAGCCAAACAAGGTCTTTTATGACCTTACGGAGTCGTTTTGTCCAACATTCCGTTTCCAACCAGAAAAGTGGTATTTTTTCGTCCAAAACGGACGAAATAGAATTTTAGGGTCAAAGTTGGTCGTTTTGGGCCTTTCGGGGGGCGTTTTGCTCAGAAGTTTGTTTCTACCCAAAAAAGTGGTATTTTTTGTCCGAAACGGATACAGTTGAATTTTCAAGCCAGACATGGTTTTTTGTGGCCTTTTGGAGTTGTTTCATAAAAAATACCGTTTCCAAGCAGAAAAGTGGTATTTTTCGTCCAAAATGGACGAAGTAGAATTTTGGGGTCAAAGTTGGTCATTTTGCTCCTTTTGGGGGCATTTTGCTCAGAAGGTCGTTTCCACCCAAGAAAGTGGTATTTTTCGTCCGAAATGGACACGGTTGAATTTTCTTGCCGAACCTGGTCTTTTAAGGCCTTCCGGAGTCGTTTTGTTCAAAAGACCATGTGCAAGCCAAGAAGTTTTATTTTTTTTCCGAAACGGACGAAGTTGAATTTTTGGGTCAAAGTTGTTGGTCTTTCTGGGCCTTTTGGGGGCGTTTTGCTCAGAAGGACGTTTCTACCCAAAAAAGCGGTATTTTTCGTCCGAAACGGATACAGTTGAATTTTTGAGCCAAACAAGGTCTTTTATGACCTTACGGAGTCGTTTTGTCCAAAATTCCGTTTCCAACCAGAAAAGTGGTATTTTTTCGTCCAAAACGGACGAAATAGAATTTTAGGGTCAAAGTTGGTCGTTTTGGGCCTTTCGGGGGGCGTTTTGCTCAGAAGTTTGTTTCTACCCAAAAAAGTGGTATTTTTTGTCCGAAACGGATACAGTTGAATTTTCAAGCCAGACATGGTTTTTTGTGGCCTTTTGGAGTTGTTTCATAAAAAATACCGTTTCCAAGCAGAAAAGTGGTATTTTTCGTCCAAAATGGACGAAGTAGAATTTTGGGGTCAAAGTTGGTCATTTTGCTCCTTTTGGGGGCATTTTGCTCAGAAGGTCGTTTCCACCCAAGAAAGTGGTATTTTTCGTCCGAAATGGACACGGTTGAATTTTCTTGCCGAACCTGGTCTTTTAAGGCCTTCCGGAGTCGTTTTGTTCAAAAGACCATGTGCAAGCCAAGAAGTTTTATTTTTTTTCCGAAACGGACGAAGTTGAATTTTTGGGTCAAAGTTGTTGGTCTTTCTGGGCCTTTTGGGGGCGTTTTGCTCAGAAGGACGTTTCTACCCAAAAAAGCGGTATTTTTCGTCCGAAACGGATACAGTTGAATTTTTGAGCCAAACAAGGTCTTTTATGACCTTACGGAGTCGTTTTGTCCAAAATTCCGTTTCCAACCAGAAAAGTGGTATTTTTTCGTCCAAAACGGACGAAATAGAATTTTAGGGTCAAAGTTGGTCGTTTTGGGCCTTTCGGGGGGCGTTTTGCTCAGATGTTCGTTTCTACCCAAGAAAGTGGCATTTGTCGTTCGAAACGGACACGGTTGAATTTTCTTGCCGAACTTGGTCTTTTAAGGCCTTTTGGAGTCGTTTTGTTTAAAAGACCATTTCCAAGCAAAAAAATTGTATTTTTCGCCCGAAACGGACGAAGTTGAATTTTTGGGTCTCGGTTGGTCTTTTTTGGCCATTTGGGCCGTTTTGCTCAGAATGTCGTTTTCACCCAAGAAAGTGGTATTTTTCGTCCGAAACGGACACGGTTCAATTTTCATGCCAAACATGGTTTTCTATGGCCTTTCGGAGTCGTTTTGTCCAAAATACTGTTTCCAAGTACAAAAGTGGTATTTTTCGTCCGAAATGGATGGAGTTGAATTTAGGGTCCAAGGTTGTCTTTTTTTGGGCGTTTTGCTCATAAGGTTGTTTCCATGCAAAAAAGTAGTAGTTTTTGTCCGAAACGGATACAGTTGAATTTTGAAGCCAAACATGGTTTTGTTTTGTCCTTTCGGAGTCGTTTTGTCCAAAATACCGTTTCCAAGCAGAAAAGTGGTATTTTTCGTCCAAAACGGACGAAGTAGAATTTTAGGGTCAAAGTTGGTCGTTTTGGGCCTTCCGGGGGGCGTTTTGCACAGAAGTTCATTTCTACCCAAGAAAGTGGCATTTTTCGTTCGACACGGACACGGTTGACTTTTCTTGCCGAACTTGGTCTTTTAAGGCCTTTTGGAGTCGTTTTGTTTGAAATACCATTTCCAAGCCAAAAAATTGCATGTTTCGTCTGAAATGGACGAAGTTGAATTTTTGGGTCTGGGTTGGTCTTTTTTGGCCATTTGGGCCGTTTTGCTCAAAATGTCGTTTTCACCCAAGAAAGTGGTATTTTTCGTCCGAAACGGACACGGTTCAATTTTCTTTCCAAACATTGTTTTCTATGGCCTTTCGGAGTCGTTTTGTCCAAAATATAATTTCCAAGAACAAAAGTGGTATTTTTCGTCCGAAATGGATGAAGTTGAATTTAGGGTCAAAGGTTGGATTTTTTCGGGCGTTTTGCTCATAAGGTTGTTTCCATGCAAAAAAGTGGTTTTTTTTGTCTGAAACGGATACAGTTGAATTTTGAAGCTAAACAAGTTTTTTTTTTTTTTTTTTGCCTTTCGGAATCGTTTTGTCCAAAATACCGTTTCCAAGCAGAAAAGTGGAATTTTTTGTCCAAAACGGACGAAGTAGAATTTTAGGGTCAAAGTTGGTCTTTTCGCGCCTTTCGGGGGCGTTTTGCTCCGAAGGTCGTTTCCGCCCCAGAAAGTGCTATTTTTCGTCCGAAACGGAGACGGTTGAATTTTCTTGCCGAACCTGGTCTTTTAAGGCCTTTCGGAGTCGTTTTGTTTAAAAGACCATTTGCAAGCAAAAAAGTTGTCTTTTTCGTCCGAAATGGACGAAGTTTAATTTTGGGGTCAAAGTTGGCCTTTTGAGGGCATTTTGCTCTGAAGGTCGTTTCCACCCAAAAAAATGGTATTTTTTGTCTGAAACGGACACGGATGAATTTTCTTCCCCAACCAAGTCTTTTAAGGCCTTTCGGAGTTGTTTTGTTTAAAAGACCATTTGCAAGCAAAAAAGTTGTCTTTTTCGTCCGAAAACGGACAAAGTTTAATTTTTGGGTCAAAGTTGGTCTTTTATGGCCTTTTGGGGGCGTTTTGCTCTGAAGGTCGTTTCCACCCAAAAAAAGTGGTATTTTTCGTCCGAAATGGACACGGTATAATTTTCTTACCAAACAGGGTCTTTTGTGGCCTTTCGGAGTCGTTTTCTTTAGAAGACCGTTTCCTAGCGAAAAAATGGTATTTTTCGTCTCAAATGGACGAAGTTGAATGTTTGGTTCAAAGTTGGTCTTTTTGGGCATTTTTGTTGCGTTTTCCTCAGAAGGTCGTTTTCGCCATAAAAAGTAGTATTTTTCGTCCGAAACGGATACGGTTGAATTTTCAAGCCAAACATGGTCTTTTATGGCCTTTCGGAGTCGTTTTGTCCACAATACCGTTTCCAAGCAGGAAAGTGGTATTTTTCGTCCAAAACGGATGAAGTAGAATTTTTGGGTTAAAGTTGGTCTGTTTTGGCCTTTCGGGGGTCGTTTTGCTCAGAAGGTATTTTCCACCTAAGAAAGTGGGATTTTTCATCCCAAACAGAGACGGTTGAATTTTTTTGCCCGAACTTAGTCTTTTAAGGCCTTTCAGAGTCGTTTTGTTTAAAAGACCATTTCCAAGCCAAAAAATTGTATTTTTCGTCCGAAATGGACGAAGTTGAATTTTTGGGCCAAAGTTGGTCTTTTTTGGACATTTGGGGCGTTTTGCTCTGAATGTCATTTTCACCTAAGAAAGTGGTATTTTTCGTCTGAAACGGACACGATTCAATTTTCATGCCAAACATGGTTTTCTATGGCCTTTCGGAGACCTTTTGTCCAAAATACCGTTTTCAAGTTGAAAAACGAAGTTGAATTTAGGGTGAAAGGTTGTCTTTTTTTTCTTTTTTTTTTTAATTTTATTTTTGAGGGCGTTCTGCTTAGAAGTTTGTTTCTACCCAAAAAAGTGGTATTTTTTGTCCGAAACGGATACAGTTGAATTTTGAAGCCACAAGGTTTTTTTTTGCCTTTCGGAGTCGTTTTGTCCAAAATACCGTTTCCTAGCAGAAAAGTGGTATTTTTCGTCCAAAACGGACGAAGTAGAATTTTAGGGTCAAAGTTGGTCGTTTTGGGCCTTCCGGGGGGCGTTTTGCACAGAAGTTCATTTCTACCCAAGAAAGTGGCATTTTTTGTTCGAAACGGACACGGTTGAATTTTCTTGCCGAACTTGGTCTTTTAAGGCCTTTTGGAGTCGTTTTGTTTAAAATACCATTTCCAAGCCAAAAAATTGTATGTTTCGTTTGAAATGGACGAAGTTGAATTTTTGGGTCTGGGTTGGTCTTTTTTGGCCATTTGGGCCGTTTTGCTCAAAATGTCGTTTTCACCCAAGAAAGTGGTATTTTTCGTCCGCAACGGACACGGTTCAATTTTCTTTCCAAACATGGTTTTCTATGGCCTTTCGGAGTCGTTTTGTCCAAAATACTGTTTCCAAGAACAAAAGTGGTATTTTTCGTCCGAAATGGATGAAGTTGAATTTAGGGTCAAAGGTTGGATTTTTTCGGGCGTTTTGCTCATAAGGTTGTTTCCATGCAAAAAAGTGGTTTTTTTTTTGTCTGAAACGGATACAGTTGAATTTTGAAGCTAAACAAGTTTTTTTTTTTTTTTTTTGCCTTTCGGAATCGTTTTGTCCAAAATACCGTTTCCAAGCAGAAAAGTGGTATTTTTTGTCCAAAACGGACGAAGTAGAATTTTAGGGTCCAAGTTGGTCTTTTTGGGCCTTTCGGGGGCGTTTTGCTCCGAAGGTCGTTTCCTCCCCAGAAAGTGCTATTTTTCGTCCGAAACGGACACGGTTGAATTTTCTTGCCGAACCTGGTCTTTTAAGGCCTTTCGGAGTTGTTTTGTTTAAAAGTCCATTTGCAAGCAAAAAAGTTGTCTTTTTCGTCCGAAGCGGACGAAATTTAATTTTGGGGTCAAAGTTGGACTTTTGGGGGCGTTTTGCTCTGAAGGGCGTTTCCACCCAAAAAAATGGTATTTTTTGTCTGAAATAGACACGGATGAATTTTCTTTCCCAACCTAGTCTTTTAAGGCCTTTCGGAGTCGTTTTGTTTAAAAGACCATTTGCAAGCAGAAAAGTTGTCTTTTTCGTCCGAAAACGGACAAAGTTTAATTTTTGGGTCAAAGTTGGTCTTTTATGGCCTTTTGGGGGCGTTTTGCTCTGAAGGTCATTTCCACCCAAAAAAAGTGGTATTTTTCGTCCGAAATGGACACGGTATAATTTTCTTACCAAACAGGGTGATGCGAACCTTACCAAGAATTAGTGAGACCCGAAACCAATTTATGGTGTCTTTGCTAGGATCGATCTAAAATCTGGATTTATAAATGAAAAGAAAGAAAGGAAGAACACAAAAATACAGAATGTTTGATAGAAACCTTGACCCAACGTTTATGAATGAAACGCGAACCAAAGGTATAAAATAACAAACCTCGACCCAAAGATTATAATGGAATCACGAACCGAAGTTATAGAGTTTGAACGCCACAAGAAATTCTTGATAAGTTCAAAGAAAAGTTCTATGAAGAACTCAAGAGAAAACTCTCTCAATCTGATATATTATTCAAGTAATGTGTTTTTTCCATAGAATACAACTCTCTTAAATAGGCAACCAACACAAAGGAGAGCCTAGGCTAGTGGGTGGTCAAGCACACCCTACCTTAGATAGGGGGCGGTCTTTCACACCTAGGGTTGTCCTTTTCACACAAGAAGTCTTCAACTTTAGCGCACCCTACTATAGATAGTGGGTGGCATTTCACACCTAGGGGGAGGCTACAAAAAGTCCTAGATGCCTTTCAAACTTATTACAAGATCAATATTAGAAAATAAAAATACTAATTGGCATTGATGTCTTACAAAATGATATAAACTAAAATAAATAAGTAGAATTTCGTGGGTCTCATGTTTTGGCCCATTTAAGTTCATGACTAAGCCCATTTGCTTGCCTTTATGAGATGGATTAGGCCTTGATTGTCATTTGGGCCTAACTTGGGCATTATGACTTTAGATTCAGCCCATATATCTTGAATTAGCCCATTAAGTGCTTCTTTGATCTTCTTGGATCTTGCCCTCGTAATAGGCCCAATTGGAACATGCAGCGGATCCTTTGTTGGTGCACGTTCGAATTTTAGGGTCGTTTCCAACCAGAAAAGTGGTATTTTTTCGTCCAAAACGGACGAAATAGAATTTTAGGGTCAAAGTTGGTCGTTTTGGGCCTTTCGGGGGGCGTTTTGCTCAGAAGTTTGTTTCTACCCAAAAAAGTGGTATTTTTTGTCCGAAACGGATACAGTTGAATTTTCAAGCCAGACATGGTTTTTTGTGGCCTTTTGGAGTTGTTTCATAAAAAATACCGTTTCCAAGCAGAAAAGTGGTATTTTTCGTCCAAAATGGACGAAGTAGAATTTTGGGGTCAAAGTTGGTCATTTTGCTCCTTTTGGGGGAATTTTGCTCAGAAGGTCGTTTCCACCCAAGAAAGTGGTATTTTTCGTCCGAAATGGACACGGTTGAATTTTCTTGCCGAACCTGGTCTTTTAAGGCCTTCCGGAGTCGTTTTGTTTAAAAGACCATGTGCAAGCCAAGAAGTTTTATTTTTTGTCCGAAACGGACGAAGTTGAATTTTTGGGTCAAAGTTGTTGGTCTTTCTGGGCCTTTTGGGGGCGTTTTGCTCATAAGGATGTTTCTACCCAAAAAGCGGTATTTTTCGTCCGAAACGGATACAGTTGAATTTTTGAGCCAAACAAGGTCTTTTATAACCTTACGGAGTCGTTTTGTCCAAAATTCCGTTTCCAACCAGAAAAGTGGTATTTTTTGGTCCAAAACGGACGAAGTAGAATTTTAGGGTCAAAGTTGGTCGTTTTGGGCCTTTCGGGGGGCGTTTTGCTCAGATGTTCGTTTCTACCCAAGAAAGTGGCATTTGTCGTTCGAAACGGACACGGTTGAATTTTCTTGCCGAACTTGGTTTTTTAAGGCCTTTTGGAGTCGTTTTGTTTAAAAGACCATTTCCAAGCAAAAAAATTGTATTTTTTGCCCGAAACGGACGAAGTTGAATTTTTGGGTCTCGGTTGGTCTTTTTTGGCCATTTGGGCCATTTTGCTCAAAATGTCGTTTTCACCCAAGAAAGTGGTATTTTTCGTCCGAAATGGACACGGTTCAATTTTCTTTCCAAACATGGTTTTCTATGGCCTTTCGGAGTCGTTTTGTCCAAAATACTGTTTCCAAGAACAAAAGCGGTATTTTTCGTCCGAAATGGATGAAGTTGAATTTAGGGTCAAAGGTTGGATTTTTTCGGGAGTTTTGCTCATAAGGTTGTTTCCATGCAAAAAAGTGGTTTTTTTGTCTGAAACGGATACAGTTGAATTTTGAAGCTAAACAAGTTTTTTTTTTTTTTTTTTTTTTGCCTTTCGGAATCGTTTTGTCCAAAATACTGTTTCCAAGCAGAAAAGTGGTATTTTTTGTCCAAAACGGACGAAGTAGAATTTTAGGGTCAAAGTTGGTCTTTTTGGGCCTTTCGGGGGCGTTTTGCTCCGAAGGTCGTTTCCTCCCCAGAAAGTGCTATTTTTCGTCCGAAACGGAGACGGTTGAATTTTCTTGCCGAACTTAGTCTTTTAAGGCCTTTCAGAGTCGTTTTGGTTAAAAGACCATTTCTAAGCCAAAAAATTGTATTTTTCGTCCGAAATGGACGAAGTTGAATTTTGGGGTCAAAGTTGGTCTGTTTTGGACATTTGGGGCGTTTTGCTCTGAATGTCATTTTCACCCAAGAAAGTGGTATTTTTCATCTGAAACGGACACGATTCAATTTTCATGCCAAACATGGTTTTCTATGGCCTTTCGGAGACCTTTTGTCCAAAATACCGTTTTCAAGTTGAAAAACGAAGTTGAATTTAGGGTGAAAGGTTGTCTTTTTTTTTCTTTTTCTTTTTTTTTTTTAAAAATTTTTCGGGGCGTTTTGCTCCGAAGTTTGTTTCTACCCAAAAAAGTGGTATTTTTTGTCCGAAACGGATACAGTTGAATTTTGAAGCCAGACATGGTTTTTTGTGGCCTTTTGGAGTCGTTTCATCAAAAATACCGTTTCCAAGAAGAAAAGTGGTATTTTTCGTCCAAAATGGACGAAGTAGAATTTTGGGGTCAAAGTTGGTCATTTTGCGCCTTTTGGGGGCATTTTGCTCAGAAGGTCGTTTCCACCCAAGAAAGTGGTATTTTTCGTCCGAAATGGACACGGTTGAATTTTCTTGCCGAACCTGGTCTTTTAAGGCCTTCCGGAGTCGTTTTGTTTAAAAGACCATGTGCAAGCCAAGAAGTTTTATTTTTTGTCCGAAACGGACGAAGTTGAATTTTTGGGTCAAAGTTGTTGGTCTTTCTGGGCCTTTTGGGGGCGTTTTGCTCAGAAGGACGTTTCTACCCAAAAAAGCGGTATTTTTCGTCCGAAATGGAAACAGTTGAATTTTTTAGCCAAACAAGGTCTTTTATAACCTTACGGAGTCGTTTTGTCCAAAATTCCGTTTCCAACCAGAAAAGTGGTATTTTTTCGTCCAAAACGGACGAAGTAGAATTTTATGGTCAAAGTTGGTCGTTTTGGGCCTTTCGGGGGGCGTTTTGCTCAGATGTTCGTTTCTACCCAAGAAAGTGGCATTTGTCGTTCGAAACGGACACGGTTGAATTTTCTTGCCGAACTTGGTCTTTTAAGGCCTTTTGGAGTCGTTTTATTTAAAAGACCATTTCCAAGCAAAAAAATTGTATGTTTCGTTTGAAATGGACGAAGTTGAATTTTTGGGTCTGGGTTGGTCTTTTTTGGCCATTTGGGCCGTTTTGCTCAAAATGTCGTTTTCACCCAAGAAAGTGGTATTTTTCATCCGCAACGGACACGGTTCAATTTTCTTTCCAAACATGGTTTTCTATGGCCTTTCGGAGTCGTTTTGTCCAAAATACTGTTTCCAAGAACAAAAGTGGTATTTTTCGTCCGAAATGGATGAAGTTGAATTTAGGGTCAAAGGTTGGATTTTTTCGGGCGTTTTGCTCATAAGGTTGTTTCCATGCAAAAAAGTGGTTTTTTTTGTCTGAAACGGATACAGTTGAATTTTGAAGCTAAACAAGTTTTTTTTTTTTTTTTGCCTTTCGGAATCGTTTTGTCCAAAATACCGTTTCCAAGCAGAAAAGTGGTATTTTTTGTCCAAAACGGACGAAGTAGAATTTTAGGGTCCAAGTTGGTCTTTTTGGGCCTTCCGGCGGCGTTTTGCTCCGAAGGTCGTTTCCTCCCCAGAAAGTGCTATTTTTCGTCCGAAACGGACACGGTTGAATATTCTTGCCGAACCTGGTCTTTTAAGGCCTTTCGGAGTTGTTTTGTTTAAAAGTCCATTTGCAAGCAAAAAAGTTGTCTTTTTCGTCCGAAACGGACGAAATTTAATTTTGGGGTCAAAGTTGGCCTTTTGGGGGCGTTTTGCTCTGAAGGGCGTTTCCACCCAAAAAAATGGTATTTTTTGTCTGAAATAGACACGGATGAATTTTCTTTCCCAACCTAGTCTTTTAAGGCCTTTCGGAGTCGTTTTGTTTAAAAGACCATTTGCAAGCAGAAAAGTTGTCTTTTTCGTCCGAAAACGGACAAAGTTTAATTTTTGGGTCAAAGTTGGTCTTTTATGGCCTTTTGGGGGCGTTTTACTCTGAAGGTCGTTTCCACCCAAAAAAAGTGGTATTTTTCGTCCGAAATGGACACGGTATAATTTTCTTACCAAACAGGGTGATGCGAACTTTACCAAGAGTTAGTGAGACCCGAAACCAATTTATGGTGTCTTTGCTAGGATCGATCTAAAATCTGGATTTATAAATGAAAAGAAAGAAAGGAAGAACACAAAAATACAGAATGTTTGATAGAAACCTTGACCCAACGTTTATGAATGAAACGCGAACCAAAGGTATAAAATAACAAACCTCGACCCAAAGATTATAATGGAATCACGAACCGAAGTTATAGAGTTTGAACGCCACAAGAAATTCTTGATAAGTTCAAAGAAAAGTTCTATGAAGAACTCAAGAGAAAACTCTCTCAATCTGATATATTATTCAAGTAATGTGTTTTTTCCATAGAATACAACTCTCTTAAATAGGAAACCAAGACAAAGGAGAGCCTAGGCTAGTGGGTGGTCAAGCACACCCTACCTTAGATAGGGGGCGGTCTTTCACACCTAGGGTTGTCCTTTTCACACAAGAAGTCTTCAACTTTAGCACACCCTACTATAGATAGTGGGTGGCATTTCACACCTAGGGGGAGGCTACAAAAAGTCCTAGATGCCTTTCAAACTTATTACAAGATCAATATTAGAAAATAAAAATACTAATTGGCATTGATGTCTTACAAAATGATATAAACTAAAATAAATAAGTAGAATTTCGTGGGTCTCATGTTTTGGCCCATTTAAGTTCATGACTAAGCCCATTTGCTTGCCTTTATGAGATGGATTAGGCCTTGATTGTCATTTGGGCCTAACTTGGGCATTATGACTTTAGATTCAGCCCATATATCTTGAATTAGCCCATTAAGTGCTTCTTTGATCTTCTTGGATCTTGCCCTCGTAATAGGCCCAATTGGAACATGCAGCGGATCCTTTGTTGGTGCACGTTGGTTCTCATCACAGGGTCTTTTGTGGCCTTTCGGAGTCGTTTTGTTTAGAAGACCGTTTCCCTGCGAAAAAATGGTATTTTTCGTCTCAAATGGACGAAGTCGAATGTTTGGTTCAAAGTTGGTCTTTTTGGGCATTTTTGTTGCGTTTTCCTCATAAGGTCGTTTTCACCCAAAAAAGTGGTATTTTTCGTCCGAAACGGATACGGTTGAATTTTCAAGCCAAACATGGTCTTTTATGGCCTTTCGGAGTCATTATGTCCAAAATACCGTTTCCAAGCAGAAAAGTGGTATTTTTCGTCCAAAACGGACGAAGTAGAAAAGTGGTATTTTTCGTCCAAACATGGTCTGTTTGGGCCTTCCGGGGGGCGTTTTGCACAAAAGTTCATTTCTACCCAAGAAAGTAGCATTTTTCGTTCGAAACGGACACGGTTTAATTTCCTTGGAGTCGTTTTGTTTAAAATACCATTTCCAAGCTAAAAAATTGTATTTTTCGTCCGAAATGGACGAAGTTGAATTTCTGGGGTCAGAGTTGGTCTTTTTTGGACATTTGGGGCGTTTTGCTCTGAATGTCATTTTCATCCAAGAAAGTGGTATTTTTCGTCTGAAACGGACACGATTCAATTTTCATGCTAAACATGGTTTTCTATGGCCTTTCAGAGACCTTTTGTCCAAAATACAGTTTTCAAGTTGAAAAACGAAGTTGAATTTAGGGTGAAAGGTTGTCTTTTTTTTTCTTTTTTTTAAAAATTTTTGGGGGCGTTTTGCTCAGAAGTTTGTTTGTACCCAAAAAAGTGGTATTTTTTGTCCGAAACGGATAAAGTTGAATTTTCAAGCCAAACATGGTCTTTTATGGCCTTTCGGAGTCCTTTTGTCCAAAATACTGTTTCCAAGCAGAAAAGTGGTATTTTTCGTCCAAAACGGACGAAGTAGAATTTTAGGGTCAAAGTTGGTCGTTTTGGGCCTTTGGGGGGGCGTTTTGCACAGAAGTTCATTTCTACCCAAGAAAGTGGCATTTTTCTTTCGAAACGGACACGGTTGAATTTTCTTGCCGAACTTGGTCTTTTAAGGCCTTTTACAGTCGTTTTGTTTAAAATACCATTTCCAAGCCAAAAAAATTGTATGTTTCGTCTGAAATGGACGAAGTTGAATTTTTGGGTCTTGGTTGGTCTTTTTTGGCCATTTGGGTCGTTTTGCTCAAAATGTCGTTTTCACCCAAGAAAGTGGTATTTTTCGTCCGAAACGGACACGGTTCAATTTTTTCCCCAAACATGGTTTTCTATGGCCTTTCGGAGTCGTTTTGTCCAAAATAATGTTTCCAAGAACAAAAGTGGTATTTTTCGTCCGAAATGGATGAAGTTGAATTTAGGGTCAAAGGTTGGATTTTTTCGGGCGTTTTGCACATAAGGTTGTTTCCATGCAAAAAAGTGGTTTTTTTTTGTCTGAAACGGATACAGTTGAATTTTGAAGCTAAACAAGTTTTTTTTTTTTTTTTTTGCCTTTCGGAATCGTTTTGTCCAAAATACCGTTTCCAAGCAGAAAAGTGGTATTTTTTGTCCAAAACGGACGAAGTAGAATTTTAGGGTCAAAGTTGGTCTTTTTGGGCCTTTCGGGGGCGTTTTGCTCCGAAGGTCGTTTCCTCCCCAGAAAGTGCTATTTTTCGTCCGAAACGGACACGGTTGAATTTTCTTGCCGAACCTGGTCTTTTAAGGCCTTTCGGAGTCGTTTTGTTTAAAAGACCGTTTGCAAGCAAAAAAGTTGTTTTTTGCGTCCGAAACGGATGAAGTTTAATTTTGGGGTCAAAGTTGGCCTTTTGGGGGCGTTTTGCTCTGAAGGGCGTTTCCACCCAAAAAAATGGTATTTTTTGTCTGAAACAGACACGGATGAATTTTCTTTCCCAACCTAGTCTTTTAAGGCCTTTCGGAGTCGTTTTGTTTAAAAGACCATTTGCAAGCAAAAAAGTTGTCTTTTTCGTCCGAAAACGGACGAAGTTTAATTTTTGGGTCAAAGTTGGTCTTTTATGGCCTTTTGGGGGCGTTTTACTCTGAAGGTCGTTTCCACCCAAAAAAAGTGGTATTTTTCGTCCGAAATGGACACGGTATAATTTTCTTACCAAACAGGGTCTTTTGTGGCCTTTCGGAGTCGTTTTGTTTAGAAGACCGTTTCCTAGAGAAAAAATGGTATTTTTCGTCTCAAATGGACGAAGTTGAATGTTTGGTTCAAAGTTGGTCTTTTTGGGCATTTTTGTTGCGTTTTCCTCAGAAGGTCGTTTTCGCCCAAAAAAGTGGTATTTTTCGTCCGAAACGGATACGGTTGAATTTTCAAGCCAAACATGGTCTTTTATGGCCTTTCGGAGTCGTTTTGTCCACAATACCGTTTGCAAGCAGAAAAGTGGTATTTTTCGTCCAAAACGGATGAAGTAGAATTTTTGGGTCAAAGTTGGTCTGTTTGGGCCTTTCGGGGGTCGTTTTGCTCAGGAGGTCGTTTCCACCCAAGAAAGTGGTATTTTTCGTCCGAAACGGAGACGGTTGAATTTTCTTGCCGAACTTAGTCTTTTAAGGCCTTTTAGAGTCGTTTTGTTTAAAAGACCATTTCCAAGCCAAAAAATTGTATTTTTCGTCCGAAATGGACGAAGTTGAATTTTTGGGTCAGAGTTGGTCTTTTTTGGACATTTGGGGCGTTTTGCTCTGAATGTCATTTTCACCTAAGAAAGTGGTATTTTTCGTCTGAAACGGACACGATTCAATTTTCATGCCAAACATGGTTTTCTATGGCCTTTCGGAGACCTTTTGTCCAAAATACCGTTTTCAAGTTGAAAAACGAAGTTGAATTTAGGGTGAAAGGTTGTCTTTTTTTTTTTTTAATTTTTGGGGGCGTTTTGCTCAGAAGTTTGTTTCTACCCAAAAAAGTAGTATTTTTTGTCCGAAACGGATACAGTTGAATTTTTGAGCCAAACAAGGTCTTTTATGACCTTACGGAGTCGTTTTGTCCAAAATTCCGTTTCCAACCAGAAAAGTGGTATTTTTTCGTCCAAAACGGACGAAATAGAATTTTAGGGTCAAAGTTGGTCGTTTTGGGCCTTTCGGGGGGCGTTTTGCTCAGAAGTTTGTTTCTACCAAAAAAAGTGGTATTTTTTGTCCGAAACGGATACAGTTGAATTTTCAAGCCAGACATGGTTTTTTGTGGCCTTTTGGAGTGGTTTCATAAAAAATACCGTTTCCAAGCAGAAAAGTGGTATTTTTCGTCCAAAATGGACGAAGTAGAATTTTGGGGTCAAAGTTGGTCATTTTGCTCCTTTTGGGGGCATTTTGCTCAGAAGGTCGTTTCTACCCAAGAAAGTGGTATTTTTCGTCCGAAATGGACACGGTTGAATTTTCTTGCCGAACCTGGTCTTTTAAGGCCTTCCGGAGTCGTTTTGTTTAAAAGACCATGTGCAAGCCAAGAAGTTTTATTTTTTGTCCGAAACGGACGAAGTTGAATTTTTGGGTCAAAGTTGTTGGTCTTTCTGGGCCTTTTGGGGGCGTTTTGCTCAGAAGGACGTTTCTACCCAAAAAGCGGTATTTTTCGTCCGAAATGGAAACAGTTGAATTTTTGAGCCAAACAAGGTCTTTTATAACCTTACGGAGTCGTTTTGTCCAAAATTCCGTTTCCAACCAGAAAAGTGGTATTTTTTCGTCCAAAACGGACGAAGTAGAATTTTACGGTCAAAGTTGGTCGTTTTGGGCCTTTCGGGGGGCGTTTTGCTCAGATGTTCGTTTCTACCCAAGAAAGTGGCATTTGTCGTTCGAAACGGACACGGTTGAATTTTCTTGCCGAACTTGGTCTTTTAAGGCCTTTTGGAGTCGTTTTATTTAAAAGACCATTTCCAAGCAAAAAAATTGTATTTTTCGCCCGAAACGGATGAAGTTGAATTTTTGGGTCTCGGTTGGTCTTTTTTGGCCATTTGGGCCATTTTGCTCAAAATGTCGTTTTCACCCAAGAAAGTGGTATTTTTCGTCCAAAACGGACACGGTTCAATTTTCTTTCCAAACATGGATTTCTATGGCCTTTCGGAGTCGTTTTGTCCAAAATACTGTTTCCAAGAACAAAAGTGGTATTTTTCGTCCGAAATGGATGAAGTTGAATTTAGGGTCAAAGGTTGGATTTTTTCGGTCATTTTGCTCATAAGGTTGTTTCCATGCAAAAAAGTGGTTTTTTTTTTTTGCCTTTCGGAATCGTTTTGTCCAAAATACTGTTTCCAAGCAGAAAAGTGGTATTTTTTGTCCAAAACGGACGAAGTAGAATTTTAGGGTCAAAGTTGGTCTTTTTGGGCCTTTTGGGGGCGTTTTGCTCCGAAGGTCGTTTCCTCCCCAGAAAGTGCTATTTTTCGTCCGAAACGGACACGGTTGAATTTTCTTGCCGAACCTGGTCTTTTAAGGCCTTTCGGAGTCGTTTTGTTTAAAAGACCGTTTGCAAGCAAAAAAGTTGTTTTTTGCGTCCGAAACGGATGAAGTTTAATTTTGGGGTCAAAGTTGGCCTTTTGGGGGCGTTTTGCTCTGAAGGGCGTTTCCACCCAAAAAAATGGTATTTTTTGTCTGAAACAGACACAGATGAATTTTCTTTCCCAACCTAGTCTTTTAAGGCCTTTCGGAGTCGTTTTGTTTAAAAGACCATTTGCAAGCAAAAAAGTTGTCTTTTTCGTCCGAAAACGGACGAAGTTTAATTTTTGGGTCAAAGTTGGTCTTTTATGGCCTTTTGGGGGCGTTTTGCTCTGAAGGTCGTTTCCACCCAAAAAAAGTGGTATTTTTCGTCCGAAATGGACACGGTATAATTTTCTTACCAAACAGGGTCTTTTGTGGCCTTTCGGAGTCGTTTTGTTTAGAAGACCGTTTCCTAGAGAAAAAATGGTATTTTTCGTCTCAAATGGACGAAGTTGAATGTTTGGTTCAAAGTTGGTTTTTTGGGCATTTTTGTTGCGTTTTCCTCAGAAGGTCGTTTTCGCCCAAAAAAGTGGTATTTTTCGTCCGAAACGGATACGGTTGAATTTTCAAGCCAAACATGGTCTTTTATGGCCTTTCGGAGTCGTTTTGTCCACAATACCGTTTGCAAGCAGAAAAGTGGTATTTTTCGTCCAAAACGGATGAAGTAGAATTTTTGGGTCAAAGTTGGTCTGTTTGGGCCTTTCGGGGGTCGTTTTGCTCAGGAGGTCGTTTCCACCCAAGAAAGTGGTATTTTTCGTCCGAAACGGAGACGGTTGAATTTTCTTGCCGAACTTAGTCTTTTAAGGCCTTTTAGAGTCGTTTTGTTTAAAAGACCATTTCCAAGCCAAAAAATTGTATTTTTCGTCCGAAATGGACGAAGTTGAATTTTTGGGTCAGAGTTGGTCTTTTTTGGACATTTGGGGCGTTTTGCTCTGAATGTCATTTTCACCCAAGAAAGTGGTATTTTTCGTCTGAAACGGACACGATTCAATTTTCATGCCAAACATGGTTTTCTATGGCCTTCCGGAGACCTTTTGTCCAAAATACCGTTTTCAAGTTGAAAAACGAAGTTGAATTTAGGGTGAAAGGTTGTCTTTTTTTTTTTTAAATTTTTGGGGGCGTTTTGCTCAGAAGTTTGTTTCTACCCAAAAAAGTGGTATTTTTTGTCCGAAACGGATACAGTTGAATTTTTGAGCCAAACAAGGTCTTTTATGACCTTACGGAGTCGTTTTGTCCAAAATTCCGTTTCCAACCAGAAAAGTGGTATTTTTTCGTCCAAAACGGACGAAATAGAATTTTAGGGTCAAAGTTGGTCGTTTTGGGCCTTTCGGGGGGCGTTTTGCTCAGAAGTTTGTTTCTACCCAAAAAAGTGGTATTTTTTGTCCAAAACGAATACAATTGAATTTTCAAGCCAGACATGGTTTTTTGTGGCCTTTTGGAGTTGTTTCATAAAAAATACCGTTTCCAAGCAGAAAAGTGGTATTTTTCGTCCAAAATGGACGAAGTAGAATTTTGGGGTCAAAGTTGGTCATTTTGCTCCTTTTGGGGGCATTTTGCTCAGAAGGTCGTTTCCACCCAAGAAAGTGGTATTTTTCGTCCGGAAAGGACACGGTTGAATTTTCTTGCCGAACCTGGTCTTTTAAGGCCTTCCGGAGTCGTTTTGTTTAAAAGACCATGTGCAAGCCAAGAAGTTTTATTTTTTGTCCGAAACGGACGAAGTTGAATTTTTGGGTCAAAGTTGTTGGTCTTTCTGGGCCTTTTGGGGGCGTTTTGCTCAGAAGGACGTTTCTACCCAAAAAAGCGGTATTTTTCGTCCGGAACGGATACAGTTGAATTTTTGAGCCAAACAAGGTCTTTTTTGACCTTACGGAGTCGTTTTGTCCAAAATTCCGTTTCCAACCAGAAAAGTGGTATTTTTTCGTTCAAAACGGACGAAGTAGAATTTTATGGTCAAAGTTGGTCGTTTTGGGCCTTTCGGGGGGCGTTTTGCTCAGATGTTCGTTTCTACCCAAGAAAGTGGTATTTGTCGTTCGAAACGGACACGGTTGAATTTTCTTGCCGAACTTGGTCTTTTAAGGCCTTTTGGAGTCGTTTTGTTTAAAAGACCTTTTCCAAGCAAAAAAATTATATTTTTCGCCCGAAACGGACGAAGTTGAATTTTTGGGTCTGGGTTGGTCTTTTTTGGCCATTTGGGCTGTTTTGCTCAGAATGTCGTTTTCACCCAAGAAAGTGGTATTTTTCGTCCGAAACAGACACGGTTCAATTTTCTTGCCAAACATGGTTTTCTATGGCCTTTCGGAGTCGTTTTGTCCAAAATACTGTTTCCAAGTACAAAAGTGGTATTTTTCGTCCGAAATGGATGGAGTTGAATTTAGGGTCCAAGGTTGTCTTTTTTTGGGCGTTTTGCTCATAAGGTTGTTTCCATGCAAAAAAGTAGTATTTTTTGTCCGAAACGGATACAGTTGAATTTTGAAGCCAAACATGGTTTTGTTTTGGCCTTTCGGAGTCGTTTTGTCCAAAATACCGTTTCCAAGCAGAAAAGTGGTATTTTTCGTCCAAAACGGACGAAGTAGAATTTTAGGGTCAAAGTTGGTCGTTTTGGGCCTTTCGGGGGGCGTTTTGCTCAGATGTTCGTTTCTACCCAAGAAAGTGGCATTTTTCGTTCGACACGGACACGGTTGACTTTTCTTGCCGAACTTGGTCTTTTAAGGCCTTTTGGAGTCGTTTTGTTTAAAATACCATTTCCAAGCCAAAAAATTGCATGTTTCGTCTGAAATGGACGAAGTTGAATTTTTGGGTCTGGGTTGGTCTTTTTTGGCCATTTGGGCCGTTTTGCTCAAAATGTCGTTTTCACCCAAGAAAGTGGTATTTTTCGTCCGAAACGGACACGGTTCAATTTTCTTTCCAAACATTGTTTTCTATGGCCTTTCGGAGTCGTTTTGTCCAAAATACTATTTCCAAGAACAAAAGTGGTATTTTTCGTCTGAAATGGATGAAGTTGAATTTAGGGTCAAAGGTTGGATTTTTTTGGGCGTTTTGCTCATAAGGTTGTTTCCATGCAAAAAAGTGGTTTTTTTTGTCTAAAACGGATACAGTTGAATTTTGAAGCTAAACAAGTTTTTTTTTTTTTTTTTTTGCCTTTCGGAATCGTTTTGTCCAAAATACCGTTTCCAAGCAGAAAAGTGGTATTTTTTGTCCAAAACGGACGAAGTAGAATTTTAGGGTCAAAGTTGGTCTTTTTGGGCCTTTCGGGGGCGTTTTGCTCCGAAGGTCGTTTCCGCCCCAGAAAGTGCTATTTTTCGTCCGAAACGGAGACGGTTGAATTTTTTTGCCGAACCTGGTCTTTTAAGGCCTTTCGAAGTCATTTTGTTTAAAAGACCATTTGCAAGCAAAAAAGTTGTCTTTTTCGTCCGAAACGGACGAAGTTTAATTTTGGGGTCAAAGTTGGCCTTTTGGGGGCGTTTTGCTCTGAAGGTCGTTTCCACCCAAAAAAAATGGTATTTTTTGTCTGAAACGGACACGGATGAATTTTCTTTCCCAACCTAGTCTTTTAAGGCCTTTCGGAGTCGTTTTGTTTAAAAGACCATTTGCAAGCAAAAAAGTTGTCTTTTTCGTCCGAAAACGGACAAAGTTTAATTTTTGGGTCAAAGTTGGTCTTTTATGGCCTTTTGGGGGCGTTTTGCTCTGAAGGTCGTTTCCACCCAAAAAAAGTGGTATTTTTCGTCCGAAATGGACACGGTATAATTTTCTTACCAGACAGGGTCTTTTGTGGCCTTTCGGAGTCGTTTTGTTTAGAAGACCGTTTCCTAGCGAAAAAATGGTATTTTTCGTCTCAAATGGACGAAGTTGAATGTTTGGTTCAAAGTTGGTCTTTTTGGGCATTTTTGCTGCGTTTTCCTCAGAAGGTCGTTTTCGCCATAAAAAGTAGTATTTTTCGTCCGAAACGGATACGGTTGAATTTTCAAGCCAAACATGGTCTTTTATGGCCTTTCGGAGTCGTTTTTTCCACAATACCGTTTCCAAGCAGGAAAGTGGTATTTTTCGTCCAAAACGGATGTAGTAGAATTTTTGGGTTAAAGTTGGTCTGTTTAGGCTTTTCGGGGGTCGTTTTGCTCAGAAGGTATTTTCCACCCAAGAAAGTGGGATTTTTCGTCCGAAACGGAGACGGTTGAATTTTTTTGCCCGAACTTAGTCTTTTAAGGCCTTTCAGAGTCGTTTTGTTTAAAAGACCATTTCCAAGCCAAAAAATTGTATTTTTCGTCCGAAATGGACGAAGTTGAATTTTTGGGCCAAAGTTGGTCTTTTTTGGACATTTGGGGCGTTTTGCTCTGAATGTCATTTTCACCTAAGAAAGTGGTATTTTTCGTCTGAAACGGATACGATTCAATTTTCATGCCAAACATGGTTTTCTATGGCCTTTCGGAGACCTTTTGTCCAAAATACCGTTTTCAAGTTGAAAAACGAAGTTGAATTTAGGGTGAAAGGTTGTCTTTTTTTTCTTTTTTTTTTTTATTTTATTTTTGAGGGCGTTTTGCTCAGAAGTTTGTTTCTACCCAAAAAATGGTATTTTTTGTCCGAAACGGATACAGTTGAATTTTGAAGCCAAGCATGGTTTTTTTTTGCCTTTCGGAGTCGTTTTGTCCAAAATACCGTTTCCAAGCAGAAAAGTGGTATTTTTCGTCCAAAACGGACGAAGTAGAATTTTAGGGTCAATTTGGTCGTTTTGGGCCTTCCGGGGGGCGTTTTGCACAGAAGTTCATTTCTACCCAAGAAAGTGGCATTTTTTGTTCGAAACGGACACGGTTGAATTTTCTTGCCGAACTTGGTCTTTTAAGGCCTTTTGGAGTCGTTTTGTTTAAAATACCATTTCCAAGCCAAAAAATTGTATGTTTCGTTTGAAATGGACGAAGTTGAATTTTTGGGTCTGGGTTGGTCTTTTTTGGCCATTTGGGCCGTTTTGCTCAAAATGTCGTTTTCACCCAAGAAAGTGGTATTTTTCGTCCGAAACGGACACGGTTCAATTTTCTTGCCAAACATGGTTTTCTATGGCCTTTCGTAGTCGTTTTGTCCAAAATACTGTTTCCAAGAACAAAAGTGGTATTTTTCGTCCGAAATGGATGAAGTCGAATTTAGGGTCAAAGGTTGGATTTTTTCGGGTGTTTTGCTCATAAGGTTGTTTCCATGCAAAAAAGTGGTATTTTTTGTCTGAAACAGATACAGTTGAATTTTGAAGCTAAACAAGATTTTTTTTTTTTTTTTTGCCTTTCGTAGTCGTTTTGTCCTAAATACCGTTTCCAAGCAGAAAAGTGATATTTTTTGTCTAAAACGGACAAAGTAGAATTTTAGGGTCAAAGTTGGTCTTTTTGGGCCTTTCGGGGGCGTTTTGCTCCGAAGGTCGTTTCCTCCCCAGAAAGTGCTATTTTTCGTCCGAAACGGAGACGGTTGAATTTTCTTGCCGAACCTGGTCTTTTAAGGCCTTTCGGAGTCGTTTTGTTTAAAAGACCATTTGCAAGCAAAAAAGTTGTCTTTTTCGTCCGAAACGGACGAAGTTTAATTTTGGGGTCAAAGTTGGCCTTTTGGGGGCGTTTTGCTCTGAAGGTCGTTTCCACCCAAAAAAATGGTATTTTTTGTCTGAAACAGACACGGATGAATTTTCTTGCCCAACCTAGTCTTTTAAGGCCTTTCGGAGTCGTTTGGTTTAAAAGACCATTTGCCAGCAAAAAAGTTGTCTTTTTCGTCCGAAAACGGACGTAGTTTAATTTTTGGGTCAAAGTTGGTCTTTTATGGCCTTTTGGGGGCGTTTTGCTCAGAAGGTCGTTTCCACCCAAAAAAAAAGTGGTATTTTTCGTCCGAAATGGACACGGTATAATTTTCTTACCAAACAGGGTCTTTTGTGGCCTTTCGGAGTCGTTTTCTTTAGAAGACCGTTTCCTAGCAAAAAAATGGTATTTTTCGTCTCAAATGGACGAAGTTGAATGTTTGGTTCAAAGTTGGTCTTTTTGGGCATTTTTGTTGCGTTTTCCTCAGAAGGCCGTTTTCGCCATAAAAGGTAGTATTTTTCGTCCGAAACGGGTACGGTTGAATTTTCAAGCCAAACATGGTCTTTTATGGCCTTTCGGAGTCGTTTTGTCCAAAGTACCGTTTCCAAGCAGAAAAGTGGTATTTTTTGTCCAAAACGGACGAAGTAGAATTTTAGGGTCAAAGTTGGTCTTTTTGGGCCTTTCGGGGGCGTTTTGCTCTGAAGGTCGTTTCCTCCCCAGAAAGTGCTATTTTTCGTCCGAAACGGACACGGTTGAATTTTCTTGCCGAACCTGGTCTTTGATGAGAACCAACGTGCACCAACAAAGGATCCGCTGCATGTTCCAATTGGGCCTATTACGAGGGCAAGATCCAAGAAGATCAAAGAAGCACTTAAATGGGCTAATTCAAGATATATGGGCTGAATTTAAAGTCATAATGCCCAAGTTAGGCCCAAATGGCAATCAAGGCCTAATCCATCTCATAAAGGCAAGCAAATGGGCTTAGTCATTAACTTAAATGGGCCAAAACATGAGACCCACGAAATTCTACTTATTTATTTTAGTTTATATCATTTTGTAAGACATCAATGCCAATTAGTATTTTTATTTTCTAGTATTGATCTTGTAATAAGTTTGAAAGGCATCTAGGACTTTTGTTCTTGTAGCCTCCCCCTAGGTGTGAAAGGCCACCCACTATCTATAGTAGGGTGTGCTAAAGTTGAAGACTTCTTACTAATTCTTGGTGAGGTTCGCATCATTTGGTAATCAGAGCACGGTTCTAAAATCAGGTTTGATCTATCCTTGTTTTTCATTAATTAGTTTCTTTTATTTCATCTTCAATTCTATTCAGATCTTGTTTAAGTCTTCAATTCTGTTCAGATCTCGTTTAAAGCTTCAATTCTGTTCAGATCTTGTTAAGTGTTCAAATCTGTTCAGATCTTGTTTAAAGTCTTCAAATTTGTTAGATATTATTTAAGATTATTGTCATCATCATTTAAAAAAAAAAACGAAAATCCTGCAGCCAAAAAAAAAAAAAAAAAAAAAAAAAAACAGACACAGAAACAAAAAAAAAAAAAAAAAAAAACGAAAATCCTGTAGCCAAAAAGAGAGCATATTCTTCTTGATCGATTCCATAACTTATCCTTTGTGTTGTCCTTGTTCGTTTTGTTTTCTTTCCTAAATTTCATTCTTAGTGAAGTGAATCACAGAGTTTGGATTGTTGCGAGAAATTCTGATTGAGATAGGTTAAGTTCAATAAAGAACTAAAAGAGGAAGCTACGAGTGGAAAAAGGCAAGAGAGTGTGAGTAACATACTTTGAGTGCAAACACGTGAGGGAGTGTGTGAGGACTTATTTTCTAATATTTCTATTTTCAAGATATGTCTTCCAGGGGTAACACATCAAACAATGAAGGAGGGGAAGTGACGACCACCATGTTGCAGGCTATGCAACAACAATTTGAACGCATAAATGTGGTGTTTAATGAAATGCGGGATCGGATGGATAAGCAAGACGCTGCTATTGCCGCTTGGCGTAAGGGGCAGCCCCAAGGAGTCCCAAATGCTAGAAGAAGGCAAGAAAGGCGTGCCCACATGGAAAATTCTGATGGTGACCACGAGGATGAGTTCGAAAATGATGAAGAGCAATCTTCGTTGAACGGTGAGGGCTGGTTCGTGCCAAGGGCAGAAAGGCGTGGTAGAGTTTTCCGCAGAGATCCAAGATGGCGAGATGGGCTTGATCGAAACCTTGGGAACATAAAAATGAAGATACCGTCGTTCCAAGGAAAAAATGACCCTGAAGCTTACTTGGAGTGGGAGAAGAAGGTGGAGTTGATTTTTGAGTGCCACAATTACTCCGAGGAGAAAAAGGTAAAACTCGTTGTAATTGAATTTGTTGATTATGCTATAATATGGTGGGATCAACTTGTGATGAACAGAAGGAGAAACCATGAGAGGCCAATCGAGTCGTGGGCGGAAATGAAGGCCATCATGAGGAGGAGGTTTGTCCCTAGTCACTACTATAGGGACTTGTACCAGAAGTTACAAAGTCTTACTCAAGGCTATCGGAGCGTGGATGATTACTTCAAGGAGATGGAGATCGCCATGATTCGGGCTAATATCGAGGAGGACAGAGAAGCAACAATGGCAAGGTTCTTGAATGGGCTGAATCGGGAGATTGCCAACGTAGTGGAGTTGCAACACTATGTGGAGTTGGAGGACATGGTGCACATGGAAATAAAGGTGGAACGACAACTTAAAAGGAAGGGAACGCGATCATTTCAAAACTCGGGCTCCTTTACTTCATGGAGGCCGAATAGGAGGAAAGATGAAGGGGTTGTTTCAAAGTCCAAAGCCGAACCCCCAAAAAGGAGAGATGATGTGCCCAATGCCAACAAAGGTAAAACTGAAACCCAAACTCGTAACCGTGATATTAAATGTTTTCGTTGTTTGGGAGTAGGTCACATAGCTTCACAATGCCCAAATAAAAGGACCATGATAACACGTGTTGATGGAGAAGTGGAAACGGAAAATGAGAGTGAAGATGACCAAATGCCACCACATAAGGATGCTTGTGACGATGACATGGAGTACCCGATGGAGGGAGAGTCACTTGTGGCAAGGCGCGCTCTAAGTGCCCAAGTAGCGGAGGATGACATGGAACAACAAAGGGAGAATATTTTTCATACTAGATGCCACATCAACAACAAGGTATGTAGTATGATCATTGATGGCGGAAGTTGTACAAATGTGGCTAGCACAACCTTGGTAGAAAAACTGAACTTACCTACCTTGAAACACCCTAGACCGTATAAGTTGCAGTGGTTGAATGATTGTGGGGAGGTTTGGGTAAATAAGCAAGTGTTAGTTTCCTTTTCAATTGGGAAGTACAAGGATGAAGTACTTTGTGATGTTGTTCCAATGCATGCGGGTCACATATTGTTGGGCAGGCCATGGCAATTTGACAGGAAGGTTATTCATGACGGGGTCAAGAATAGACACTCATTCGTCAAAGACAATAAAACCATTACTCTTGTGCCGTTAACTCCAAAACAAGTGTATGAGGATCAAATGAAAATGAAAAGAGAGAATGAGTTAAAAAAAAATTGTCGTTCAACCTTTATTGCCATGTGCACCATGTCCTCCAACTCCACATAGTGTTGCAACTCCACTACGTTGGCAATCTCCCGATTCAGCCCATTCAAGAACCTTGCCATTGTGGCTTCTCTGTCCTCCTCGATATTAGCCCGAATCATGGCGATCTCCATCTCCTTGAAGTAATCATCAACGCTCCGATAGCCTTGAGTAAGACTTTGTAACTTCTGGTACAAGTCCCTATAGTAGTGACTAGGGACAAACCTCCTCCTCATGATGGCCTTCATTTCCGCCCACGACTCGATTGGCCTCTCATGGTTTCTCCTTCTGTTCATCACAAGTTGATCCCACCATATTATAGCATAATCAACAAATTCAATTACAGCGAGTTTTACCTTTTTCTCCTCGGAGTAATTGTGGCACTCAAAAATCAACTCCACCTTCTTCTCCCACTCCAAGTAAGCTTCAGGGTCATTTTTTCCTTGGAACGACGGTATCTTCATTTTTATGTTCCCAAGGTTTCGATCAAGCCCATCTCGCCATCTTGGATCTCTGCGGAAAACTCTTCCACGCCTTTCTTCCCTTGGCACGAACCAACCCTCACCGTTCAATGAAGATTGCTCTTCATTATTTTCGAACTCATCCTCGTGGTCACCATCAGAATTTTCCACGTGGGCACGCCTTTCTTGCCTTCTTCTAGCATTTGGGACTCCTTGGGGCTGCCCCTCACGCCAAGCGGCAATAGCAGCGTCTTGCTTATCCATCCGATCCCGCATTTCATTAAACACCACATTTATGCGTTCAAATTGTTGTTGCATAGCCTGCAACATGGTGGTCGTCACTTCCCCTCCTTCATTGTTTGATGTGTTACCCCTGGAAGACATATCTTGAAAATAGAAATATTAGAGAATAAGTCCTCACACACTCCCTCACGTGTTTGCACTCAAAGTATGTCACTCACACTCTCTTGCCTTTTTGCACTCGTAGCTTCCTCTTTTAGTTCTTTATTGAACTTAACCTATCTCAATCAGAATTTCTCGCAACAATCCGAACTCTGTGATTCACTTCACTAAGAATGAAATTTAGGAAAGAAAACAAAACGAACAAGGACAACACAAAGGATAACTTATGGAATCGATCAAGAAGAATATGCTCTCTTTTTGGCTGCAGGATTTTCGGTTTTTTTTTTTTTTGTTTTGTTTCTGTTTCTGTTTCTGTTTTTTTTTTTTTTTTTTTTTTTTTTTTTGTTGGCTGTAGGATTTTCGTTTTTTTTTTTAAATGATGATGAAATAACCTTAAATAATATCTAACAAATTTGAAGACTTTAAATAAGATCTGAACAGATTTGAACACTTAACAAGATCTGAACAGAATTGAAGCTTTAAACGAGATCTGAACAAAATTGAAGACTTAAACAAGATCTGAATAGAATTGAAGATGAAATAAAAAAAACTAATTAATGAAAAACAAGGATAGATCAAACCTGATTTTAGAACCGTGCTCTGATTACCAAATGATGCGAACCTCACCAAGAATTAGTGAGACCCGAAACCAATTTATGGTGTCTTTGCTAGGATCGATCTAAAATCTGGATTTATTAATGAAAAGAAAGAAAGGAAGAACACAAAAATACAGAATGTTTGATAGAAACCTTGACCCAACGTTTATGAATGAAACGCGAACCAAAGGTATAAAATAACAAACCTCGACCCAAAGATTATAATGGAATCACGAACCGAAGTTATAGAGTTTGAACGCCACAAGAAATTCTTGATAAGTTCAAAGAAAAGTTCTATGAAGAACTCAAGAGAAAACTCTCTCAATCTGATATATTATTCAAGTAATGTGTTTTTCCCATGGAATACAACTCTCTTAAATAGGCAACCAACACAAAGGAGAGCCTAGGCTAGTGGGTGGTCAAGCACACCCTACCTTACATAGGGGGCGGTCTTTCACACCTAGGGTTGTCCTTTTCACACAATAAGTCTTCAACTTTAGCACACCCTACTATAGATAGTGGGTGGCCTTTCACACCTAGGGGGAGGCTACAAGAACAAAAGTCCTAGATGCCTTTCAAACTTATTACAATATCAATACTAGAAAATAAAAATACTAATTGGCATTGATGTCTTACAAAATGATATAAACTAAAATAAATAAGTAGAATTTCGTGGGTCTCATGTTTTGGCCCATTTAAGTTCATGACTAAGCCCATTTGCTTGCCTTTATGAGATGGATTAGGCCTTGATTTCCATTTGGGCCTAACTTGGGCATTATGACTTTAGATTTAGCCCATATATCTTGAATTAGCCCATTAAGTGCTTCTTTGATCTTCTTGGATCTTGCCCTCGTAATAGGCCCAATTGGAACATGCAGCGGATCCTTTGTTGGTGCACGTTGGTTCTCATCAATACTGTTTCCAAGTACAAAAGTGGTATTTTTCGTCCGAAATGGATGAAGTTGAATTTAGGGTCAAAGTTTGCATATAATCGAAGTGTTCATTCTACTACTGATTTTTCACCATTTGAGATTGTTTATTGGTTTAATCCACTAACTCCTTTGGATTTGCTGCCTTTGCCAGTTAATGAAAGGACAAGTTTGGATGGTCAAAAGAAGGCAGAGATGGTGAAGAAACTCCATGAAAATGTACGACAACACATAGAAAAGAAAAACGAGCAATATGCGATCAAAGCCAACAAGGGCCGTAGACGAGTCGTCTTTGAACCGGGTGAATGGGTTTGGGTACACATGAGAAAAGAAAGATTTCCAGTCCATAGGCGGTCCAAGCTACATCCAAGAGGGGATGGTCCATTTCAAGTCCTTGAGAGGATCAATGATAATGCATACAAGCTGGATCTTCCAGGTGAGTATAAAGTTAGTGCAACATTTAATGTTTCTGATCTTTCTCCGTTTGATGTAGGAGACGATTTGAGGTCGAATCCTTTTGAAGAGAGGAGGGATGATGAGAACCAACGTGCACCAACAAAGGATCCGCTGCATGTTCCAATTGGGCCTATTACGAGGGCAAGATCCAAGAAGATCAAAGAAGCACTTAATAGGCTAATTCAAGATATATGGGCTGAATCTAAAGTCATAATGCCCAAGTTAGGCCCAAATGGAAATCAAGGCCTAATCCATCTCATAAAGGCAAGCAAATGGGCTTAGTCATGAACTTAAGTGGGCCAAAACATGAGACCCACGAAATTCTACTTATTTATTTTAGTTTATATCATTTTGTAAGACATCAATGCCAATTAGTATTTTTATTTTCTAGTATTGATCTTGTAATAAGTTTGAAAGGCATCTAGGACTTTTGTTCTTTGTAGCCTCCCCCTAGGTGTGAAAGGCCACCCACTATCTATAGTAGGATGTGCTAAAGTTGAAGACTTCTTGTGTAAAAAAGACAACCCTAGGTGTGAAAGACCGCCCCCTATCTAAGGTAGGGTGTGCTTGACCACCCACTAGCCTAGGCTCTCCTTTGTGTTGGTTGCCTATTTAAGAGAGTTGTATTCCATGGGAAAAACACATTACTTGAATAATATATCAGATTGAGAGAGTTTTCTCTTGAGTTCTTCATAGAACTTTTCTTTGAACTTATCAAGAATTTCTTGTGGCGTTCAAACTCTATAACTTCGGTTCGTGATTCCATTATAATCTTTGGGTCGAGGTTTGTTATTTTATAACTTTGGTTCGCGTTTCATTCATAAACGTTGGGTCAAGGTTTCTATCAAACATTCTATATTTTTGTGTTCTTCCTTTCTTTCTTTCCATTATAAATCCCGATTTTAGATCGATCCTCGCAAAGACACCATAAATTGGTTTCGGATCTCACTAATTCTTGGTGAGGTTCGCATCAGGGCGTTTTGCTCAGAAGGTTGTTTCCACCCAAAAAAGTAGTATTTTTTGTCCGAAATGGATACAGTTGAATTTTCAAGTCAAACATGGTCTTTTATGGCCTTTCGAAGTCGTTTTGTCCAAAATACCGTTTCCAAGAAGAAAAGTGGTACTTCTCGTCCAAAACGGACGAAGTAGAATTTTAGGATCAAAGTTGGTCATTTTGCGCCTTTCGGGGGCATTTTGCTCAGAAGGTCGTTTCCATCCAAGAAGGTGGTATTTTTCGTCCGAAACGGACACGGTTGAATTTTCTTACCGAACCTGGTCTTTTAAGGCCTTTCGGAGTCGTTTTGTTCAAAAGACCATTTGCAAGCCAAAAAGTTGTATTTTTTATCCGAAACGGACGAAGTTGAATTTTTGGGTCAAAGTTTGTCTTTTTGGGCCTTTTGGGGGCGTTTTGCTCAGAAAGACGTTTCTACCCAAAAAAGCGGTATTTTTCGTCCGAAACGGATACAGTTGAATTTTCGAGCCAAACAAGGTCTTTTATGGCCTTACGGAGTCGTTTAGTCCAAATTTTCGTTTCCAACCAGAAAAGTTGTATTTTTCGTACGAAACGGACAAAGTTGAATTTTAGGGTCAAAGTTGGTCGTTTTGGGCCTTTCGGGGGGCGTTTTGCTAAGAAGTTCGTTTCTACCCAAGAAAGTGGCATTTTTCGTCCGAAACGGACACGGTTGAATTTTCTTGCCGGACTTGGTCTTTTAAGGCCTTTTGGAGTCGTTTTGTTTAAAAGACCATTTCCAAGCCAAGAAATTGTATTTTTCGTTCGAAACGGACGAAGTTGAATTTTTGGGTCTAGGTTGCTCTTTTTTTGGCCATTTGGGTCGTTTTGCTCAGAATGTCGTTTTCACCCAAAAAAGTGGTATTTTTCGTCCGAAACGGACACGGATCAATTTTCTTGCCAAACATGGTTTTATATGGCCTTTCGGAGTCGTTTTGTCCAAAATACTGTTTCCAAGTTGATGAGAACCAACGTGCACCAACAAAGGATCCGCTGCATGTTCCAATTGGGCTTATTACGAGGGCAAGATCCAAGAAGATCAAAGAAGCACTTAATGGGCTAATTCAAGATATATGGGCTGAATCTAAAGTCATAATGCCGAAGTTAGGCCCAAATGGAAATCAAGGCCTAATCCATCTCATAAAGGCAAGCAAATGGGCTTAGTCATGAACTTAAATGGGCCAAAACATGAGACCCACGAAATTCTACTTATTTATTTTAGTTTATATCATTTTGTAAGACATCAATGCCAATTAGTATTTTTATTTTCTAGTATTAATCTTGTAATAAGTTTGAAAGGCATCTAGGACTTTTGTTCTTTGTAGCCTCCCCCTAGGTGTGAAAGGCCACCCACTATCTATAGTAGGATGTGCTAAAGTTGAAGACTTCTTGTGTAAAAAAGACAACCCTAGGTGTGAAAGACCGCCCCCTATCTAAGGTAGGGTGTGCTTGACCACCCACTAGCCTAGGCTCTCCTTTGTGTTGGTTGCCTATTTAAGAGAGTTGTATTCCATGGGAAAAACACATTACTTGAATAATATATCAGATTGAGAGAGTTTTCTCTTGAGTTCTTCATAGAACTTTTCTTTGAACTTATCAAGAATTTCTTGTGGCGTTCAAACTCTATAACTTCGGTTCGTGATTCCATTATAATCTTTGGGTCGAGGTTTGTTATTTTATAACTTTGGTCCGCGTTTCATTCATAAACGTTGGGTCAAGGTTTCTATCAAACATTCTATATTTTTGTGTTCTTCCTTTCTTTCTTTCCATTATAAATCCCGATTTTAGATCGATCCTCGCAAAGACACCATAAATTGGTTTCGGATCTCACTAATTCTTGGTGAGGTTCGCATCAGGGCGTTTTGCTCAGAAGGTTGTTTCCACCCAAAAAAGTAGTATTTTTTGTCCGAAATGGATACAGTTGAATTTTCAAGTCAAACATGGTCTTTTATGGCCTTTCGAAGTCGTTTTGTCCAAAATACCGTTTCCTGGAAGAAAAGTGGTACTTCTCGTCCAAAACGGACGAAGTAGAATTTTAGGGTCAAAGTTGGTCATTTTGCGCCTTTCGGGGGCATTTTGCTCAGAAGGTCGTTTTCATCCAAGAAGGTGGTATTTTTCGTCCGAAACGGACACGGTTGAATTTTCTTACCGAACTTGGTCTTTTAAGGCCTTTCGGAGTCGTTTTGTTCAAAAGACCATTTTGCAAGCCAAAAAGTTGTATTTTTTATCCGAAACGGACGAAGTTGAATTTTTGGGTCAAAGTTGGTCTTTTTGGGCCTTTTGGGGGCGTTTTGCTCAGAAAGACGTTTCTACCCAAAAAAGCGGTATTTTTCGTCCGAAACGGATACAGTTGAATTTTCGAGCCAAACAAGGTCTTTTATGGCCTTACGGAGTCGTTTAGTCCAAATTTTCGTTTCCAACCAGAAAAGTTGTATTTTTCGTACGAAACGGACAAAGTTGAATTTAAGGGTCAAAGTTAGTCGTTTTGGGCCTTTCGGGGGGCGTTTTGCTAAGAAGTTCGTTTCTACCCAAGAAAGTGGCATTTTTCGTCCGAAACGGACACGGTTGAATTTTCTTGCCGGACTTGGTCTTTTAAGGCCTTTTGGAGTCGTTTTGTTTAAAAGACCATTTCCAAGCCAAGAAATTGTATTTTTCGTTCGAAACGGACGAAGTTGAATTTTTGGGTCTAGGTTGCTCTTTTTTTGGCCATTTGGGTCGTTTTGCTCAGAATGTCGTTTTCACCCAAAAAAGTGGTATTTTTCGTCCGAAACGGACACGGATCAATTTTCTTGCCAAACATGGTTTTATATGGCCTTTCGGAGTCGTTTTGTCCAAAATACTGTTTCCAAGTACAAAAGTGGTATTTTTCGTCCGAAATGGATGAAGTTGAATTTAGGGTCAAAGGTTGTCTTTTTTGGATTTTTTTGGGGCATTTTGCTCATAAGGTTGTTTCCATGCAAAAAAGTGGTAGTTTTTGACCGAAACGGATACAGTTTAATTTTGAAGCCAGACATGGTTTTTTTTGGCCTTTCGGAGTCGTTTTGTCCAAAATACCGTTTCCAAACAGAAAAGCGGTATTTTTCGTCCAAAACGGACGAAGTAGAATTTTAGGGTCAAAGTTGGTCTTTTTGGGCCGTTCGGGGGACGTTGTGCTCTGAATGTCATTTTCACCTAAGAAAGTGGTATTTTTCGTCCGAAACGGACACAGATCAATTTTCTTGCCAAACATGGTTTTCTATGGCCTTCCGGAGTCGTTTTGTACAAAATACCATTTCCAAGTTGAAAAGTGGTATTTTTCGTCCGAAACGGACGAAGTTGAATTTAGGGTGAAAGGTTGTCTGTTTTTTTTTGGGGGGGCGGGGGGGGGGGTTTGCTCAGAAGGTGGTTTCCACCCAAAAAAGTAGTATTTTTTGTCCGAAACGGATACGGTTGAATTTTCAAGCCGAACATGGTCTTTTATGGCCTTTCGAAGTCGTTTTGTCCAAAATACCGTTTCCAAGAAGAAAAGTGGTACTTCTCGTCCAAAACGGACGAAGTAGAATTTTAGGGTCAAAGTTGGTCATTTTGCGCCTTTTGGGGGCATTTTGCTCAGAAGGTCGTTTCCATCCAAGAAGGTGGTATTTTTCGTCCGAAACAGACACGGTTGAATTTTCTTGCTGAACCTGGTCTTTTAAGGCCTTTCGGAGTCGTTTTGTTTAAAAGACCATTTGCAAGCCAAAAAGTTGTATTTTTTGTCCGAAACGGACGAAGTTGAATTGTTGGGTCAAAGTTGGTCTTTCTGGACCTTTTGGGGGCGTTTTGCTCAGAAAGACGTTTCTACCCAAAAAAGCAGTATTTTTCGTCCGAAACGGATACAGTTGAATTTTCGAGCCAAACTAGGTCTTTTAAGGCCTTACGGAGTCGTTTAGTCCAAATTTTCGTTTCCAACCAGAAAAGTGGTATTTTTCGTACAAAACGGACAAAGTTGAATTTTAGGGTCAAAGTTGGTCGTTTTGGGCCTTTCGGGGGGCGTTTTGCTAAGAAGTTCGTTTCTACCCAAGAAAGTGGCATTTTTCGTCCGAAACGGACACGGCTGAATTTTCTTGCCGGACTTGGTCTTTTAAGGCCTTTTGGAGTCGTTTTGTTTAAAAGACCATTTCCAAGCCAAGAAATTGTATTTTTCGTCCGAAACAGACGAAGTTGAATTTTTGGGTCAAGGTTGCTCTTTTTTGGCCATTTGGGTCGTTTTGCTCAGAATGTCGTTTTCACCCAAGAAAGTGGTATTTTTCGTCCGAAACGGACATGGATCAATTTTCCTGCCAAACATGGTTTTATATGGCCTTTCGGAGTCGTTTTGTCCAAAATACTGTTTCCAAGTACAAAAGTGGTATTTTTCGTCCGAAATGGATGAAGTTGAATTTAGGGTCAAAGGTTGTCTTTTTTGGGGCATTTTGCCCTGAAGGTTGTTTCCATGCAAAAAAGTGGTATTTTTTGACCGAAACGGATACAGTTTAATTTTGAAGCCAGACATGGTTTTTTTTGGCCTTTCGGAGTCGTTTTGTCCAAAATACCGTTTCCAAGCAGAAAAGCGGTATTTTTCGTCCAAAACGGACGAAGTAGAATTTTATGGTCAAAGTCGGTCTTTTTGGGCCGTTCGGGGGACGTTGTGCTCTGAATGTCATTTTCACCCAAGAAAGTGGTATTTTTCGTCCGAAACGGACACGGATCAATTTTCTTGCCAAACATGGTTTTCTATGGCCTTCCGGAGTCGTTTTGTCCAAAATACCGTTTCCAAGTTGAAAAGTGGTATTTTTCGTCCGAAACGGACGAAGTTGAATTTAGGGTGAAAGGTTGTCTGTTTTTTTTTTTTTGGGGGGGGGGGGGGGGGGGTTTGCTCAGAAGGTTGTTTCCACCCAAAAAAGTAGTATTTTTTGTCCGAAACGGATACGGTTGAATTTTCAAGCCAAACATGGTCTTTTATGGCCTTTCGAAGTCGTTTTGTCCAAAATACCGTTTCCAAGAAGAAAAGTGGTACTGCTCGTCCAAAACGGACGAAGTAGAATTTTAGGGTCAAAGTTGGTCATTTTGCGCCTTTTGGGGGCATTTTGCTCAGAAGGTCGTTTCCATCCAAGAAGGTGGTATTTTTCGTCCGAAACAGACACGGTTGAATTTTCTTGCCGAACCTGGTCTTTTCAGGCCTTTCGGAGTCGTTTTGTTTAAAAGACCATTTGCAAGCCAAAAAGTTGTATTTTTTGTCCGAAACGGACGAAGTTGAATTGTTGGGTCAAAGTTGGTCTTTCTGGGCCTTTTGGGGGCGTTTTGCTCTGAAAGACGTTTCTAACAAAAAAAGCGGTATTTTTCGTCCGAAACGGATACAGTTGAATTTTCGAGCCAAACAAGGTCTTTTATGGCCTTACGGAGTCGTTTAGTCCAAATTTTCGTTTCCAACCAGAAAAGTGGTATTTTTCGTACAAAACGGACAAAGTTGAATTTTAGGGTGAAAGTTGGTCGTTTGGGCCTTTCGGGGGGCGTTTTGCTAAGAAGTTCGTTTCTACCCAAGAAAGTGGCATTTTTCGTCCGAAACGGACAAGGTTGAAATTCTTGCCGGACTTGGTCTTTTAAGGCCTTTTGGAGTCGTTTTGTTTAAAAGACCATTTCCAAGCCAAGAAATTGTATTTTTCGTCCGAAACGGACGAAGTTGAATTTTTGGGTCTAGGTTGCTCTTTTTTGGCCATTTGGGTCGTTTTGCTCAGAATGTCGTTTTCACCCAAGAAAGCGGTATTTTTCGTCCGAAACGGACACGGATCAATTTTCTTGCCAAACATGGTTTTCTATGGCCTTCCGGAGTCGTTTTGTCCAAAATACCGTTTCCAAGTTGAAAAGTGGTATTTTTCGTCCGAAACGGACGAAGTTGAATTTAGGGTGAAAGGTTGTTTGTTTTTTTTTTTTTTGGGGGGGGGGGGGGGGGGGGGGTTTGCTCAGAAGGTTGTTTCCACCCAAAAAAGTAGTATTTTTTGTCCGAAACGGATACGGTTGAATTTTCAAGCCAAACATGGTCTTTTATGGTCTTTCGAAGTCGTTTTGTCCAAAATACCGTTTCCAAGAAGAAAAGTGGTACTTCTCGTCCAAAACGGACGAAGTAGAATTTTAGGGTCAAAGTTGGTCATTTTGCGCCTTTTGGGGGCATTTTGCTCAGAAGGTTGTTTCCATCCAAGAAGGTGGTATTTTTCGTCCGAAACAGACACGGTTGAATTTTCTTGCCGAACCTGGTCTTTTAAGGCCTTTCGGAGTCGTTTTGTTTAAAAGACCATTTGCGAGCCAAAAAGTTGTAATTTTTTGTCCGAAACGGACGAAGTTGAATTTTTGGGTCAAAGTTGGTCTTTCTGGGCCTTTTGGGGGCGTTTTGCTCTGAAAGACGTTTCTACCAAAAAAAGCGGTATTTTTCGTCCGAAACGGATACAGTTGAATTTTCGAGCCAAACAAGGTCTTTTATGGCCTTACGGAGTCGTTTAGTCCAAATTTTCGTTTCCAACCAGAAAAGTGGTATTTTTCGTACAAAACGGACAAAGTTGAATTTTAGGATGAAAGTTGGTCGTTTTGGGCCTTTCGGGGGGCGTTTTGCTAAGAAGTTTGTTTCTACCCAAGAAAGTGGCATTTTTCGTCCGAAACGGACACGGTTGAATTTTCTTGCCGGACTTGGTCTTTTAAGGCCTTTTGGAGTCGTTTTGTTTAAAAGACCATTTCCAAGCCAAGAAATTGTATTTTTCGTCCGAAATGGACGAAGTTGAATTTTTGGGTCTAGGTTGCTCTTTTTTGGCCATTTGGGTCGTTTTGCTCAGAATGTCGTTTTCACCCAAGAAAGTGGTATTTTTCGTCCGAAACGGAGACGGATCAATTTTCTTGCCAAACTTGGTTTTATATGGCCTTTCGGAGTCGTTTTGTCCAAAACACTGTTTCCAAGTACAAAAGTGGTATTTTTCGTCCGAAATGGATGAAGTTGAATTTAGGGTTAAAGGTTGTCTTTTTTGGGGCATTTTGCCCATAAGGTTGTTTCCATGCAAAAAAGTGGTATTTTTTGACCGAACCGGATACTGTTTAATTTTGAAGCCAGACATGGTTTTTTTTGGCCTTTCGGAGTCGTTTTGTCCAAAATACCGTTTCCAAGCAGAAAAGCGGTATTTTTCGTGCAAAACGGACGAAGTAAAATTTTCGAGTCAAAGTTGGTCTTTTTGGGCCGTTCGGGGGACGTTGTGCTCTGAATGTCATTTTCACCCAAGAAAGTGGTATTTTTCATCCGAAACGGACACGGATCAATTTTCTTGCCAAACATGGTTTTCTATGGCCTTCCGGAGTCGTTTTATCCAAAATACCGTTTCTAAGTTGAAAAGTGGTATTTTTCGTCCGAAACGGACGAAGTTGAATTTAGGGTGAAAGGTTGTCTATTTTTTTTTTGGGGGGGGGGGGGGTTGCTCAGAAGGGTGTTTCCACCCAAAAAAGTAGTATTTTTTGTCCGAAACGGATACGGTTGAATTTTCAAGCCAAACATGGTCTTTTATGGCCTTTCGAAGTCGTTTTGTCCAAAATACCGTTTCCAAGAAAAAAAGTGGTACTTCTCGTCCAAAACGGACGAAGTAGAATTTTGGGGTCAAAGTTGGTCATTTTGTGCCTTTTGTGGCTATTTTGCTCAGAAGGTCGTTTCCATCCAAGAAGGTGGTATTTTTCGTCCGAAACGGACACGGTTGAATTTTCTTGCTGAACCTAGTCTTTTAAGGCCTTTCGGAGTCCTTTTGTTTAAAAGACCATTTGCAAGCCAAAAAGTTGTATTTTTTGTCCGAAACGGACGAAGTTGAATTGTTGGGTCAAAGTTGGTCTTTCTGGGCCTTTTGGGGGCGTTTTGCTCAGAAAGACCCAAAAAAGCGGTATTTTTCGTCCGAAACGGATACAGTTGAATTTTCGAGCCAAACAAGGTCTTTTATGGCCTTACGGAGTCGTTTAGTCCAAATTTTCGTTTCCAACCAGAAAAGTGGTATTTTTCGTACAAAACGGACAAAGTTGAATTTTTGGGTGAAAGTTGGTCGTTTTGGGCCTTTCGGGGGGCGTTTTGCTAAGAAGTTCGTTTCTACCCAAGAAAGTGGCATTTTTCGTCCGAAACGGACACGGTTGAATTTTCTTGCCGGACTTGGTCTTTTAAGTCCTTTTAGTGTCGTTTTGTTTAAAAGACCATTTCCAAGCCAAGAAATTGTATTTTTCGTCCGAAACGGACAAAGTTGAATTTTTGGGTCTAGGTTGCTCTTTTTTGGCCATTTGGGTCGTTTTGCTCCGAATGTCGTTTTCACCCAAGAAAGCGGTATTTTTCGTCCGAAACGGACACGGATCAATTTTCTTGCCAAACATGGTTTTATATGGCCTTTCAGAGTCGTTTTGTCCAAAATACCGTTTCCAAGTTGAAAAGTGGTATTTTTCGTCCGAAACGGACGAAGTTGAATTTAGGGTGAAAGGTTGTCTGTTTTTTTTTTTTGGGGGGGGGGGGGGGGGGGTTTGCTCAGAAGGTTGTTTCCACCCAAAAAAGTAGTATTTTTTGTCCGAAACGGATACGGTTGAATTTTCAAGCCAAACATGGTCTTTTATGGCCTTTCGAAGTCGTTTTGTCCAAAATACCGTTTCCAAGAAGAAAAGTGGTACTGCTCGTCCAAAACGGACGAAGTAGAATTTTAGGGTCAAAGTTGGTCATTTTGCGCCTTTTGGGGGCATTTTGCTCAGAAGGTCGTTTCCATCCAAGAAGGTGGTATTTTTCGTCCGAAACAGACACGGTTGAATTTTCTTGCCGAACCTGGTCTTTTCAGGCCTTTCGGAGTCGTTTTGTTTAAAAGACCATTTGCAAGCCAAAAAGTTGTATTTTTTGTCCGAAACGGACGAAGTTGAATTGTTGGGTCAAAGTTGGTCTTTCTGGGCCTTTTGGGGGCGTTTTGCTCTGAAAGACGTTTCTAACAAAAAAAGCGGTATTTTTCGTCCGAAACGGATACAGTTGAATTTTCGAGCCAAACAAGGTCTTTTATGGCCTTACGGAGTCGTTTAGTCCAAATTTTCGTTTCCAACCAGAAAAGTGGTATTTTTCGTACAAAACGGACAAAGTTGAATTTTAGGGTGAAAGTTGGTCGTTTGGGCCTTTCGGGGGGCGTTTTGCTAAGAAGTTCGTTTCTACCCAAGAAAGTGGCATTTTTCGTCCGAAACGGACAAGGTTGAAATTCTTGCCGGACTTGGTCTTTTAAGGCCTTTTGGAGTCGTTTTGTTTAAAAGACCATTTCCAAGCCAAGAAATTGTATTTTTCGTCCGAAACGGACGAAGTTGAATTTTTGGGTCTAGGTTGCTCTTTTTTGGCCATTTGGGTCGTTTTGCTCAGAATGTCGTTTTCACCCAAGAAAGCGGTATTTTTCGTCCGAAACGGACACGGATCAATTTTCTTGCCAAACATGGTTTTCTATGGCCTTCCGGAGTCGTTTTGTCCAAAATACCGTTTCCAAGTTGAAAAGTGGTATTTTTCGTCCGAAACGGACGAAGTTGAATTTAGGGTGAAAGGTTGTTTGTTTTTTTTTTTTTGGGGGGGGGGGGGGGGGGTTTGCTCAGAAGGTTGTTTCCACCCAAAAAAGTAGTATTTTTTGTCCGAAACGGATACGGTTGAATTTTCAAGCCAAACATGGTCTTTTATGGTCTTTCGAAGTCGTTTTGTCCAAAATACCGTTTCCAAGAAGAAAAGTGGTACTTCTCGTCCAAAACGGACGAAGTAGAATTTTAGGGTCAAAGTTGGTCATTTTGCGCCTTTTGGGGGCATTTTGCTCAGAAGGTTGTTTCCATCCAAGAAGGTGGTATTTTTCGTCCGAAACAGACACGGTTGAATTTTCTTGCCGAACCTGGTCTTTTAAGGCCTTTCGGAGTCGTTTTGTTTAAAAGACCATTTGCGAGCCAAAAAGTTGTAATTTTTTGTCCGAAACGGACGAAGTTGAATTTTTGGGTCAAAGTTGGTCTTTCTGGGCCTTTTGGGGGCGTTTTGCTCTGAAAGACGTTTCTACCAAAAAAAGCGGTATTTTTCGTCCGAAACGGATACAGTTGAATTTTCGAGCCAAACAAGGTCTTTTATGGCCTTACGGAGTCGTTTAGTCCAAATTTTCGTTTCCAACCAGAAAAGTGGTATTTTTCGTACAAAACGGACAAAGTTGAATTTTAGGATGAAAGTTGGTCGTTTTGGGCCTTTCGGGGGGCGTTTTGCTAAGAAGTTTGTTTCTACCCAAGAAAGTGGCATTTTTCGTCCGAAACGGACACGGTTGAATTTTCTTGCCGGACTTGGTCTTTTAAGGCCTTTTGGAGTCGTTTTGTTTAAAAGACCATTTCCAAGCCAAGAAATTGTATTTTTCGTCCGAAATGGACGAAGTTGAATTTTGGGTCTAGGTTGCTCTTTTTTGGCCATTTGGGTCGTTTTGCTCAGAATGTCGTTTTCACCCAAGAAAGTGGTATTTTTCGTCCGAAACGGAGACGGATCAATTTTCTTGCCAAACTTGGTTTTATATGGCCTTTCGGAGTCGTTTTGTCCAAAACACTGTTTCCAAGTACAAAAGTGGTATTTTTCGTCCGAAATGGATGAAGTTGAATTTAGGGTTAAAGGTTGTCTTTTTTGGGGCATTTTGCCCATAAGGTTGTTTCCATGCAAAAAAGTGGTATTTTTTGACCGAACCGGATACTGTTTAATTTTGAAGCCAGACATGGTTTTTTTTGGCCTTTCGGAGTCGTTTTGTCCAAAATACCGTTTCCAAGCAGAAAAGCGGTATTTTTCGTGCAAAACGGACGAAGTAAAATTTTCGAGTCAAAGTTGGTCTTTTTGGGCCGTTCGGGGGACGTTGTGCTCTGAATGTCATTTTCACCCAAGAAAGTGGTATTTTTCGTCCGAAACGGACACGGATCAATTTTCTTGCCAAACATGGTTTTCTATGGCCTTCCGGAGTCGTTTTATCCAAAGTACCGTTTCTAAGTTGAAAAGTGGTATTTTTCGTCCGAAACGGACGAAGTTGAATTTAGGGTGAAAGGTTGTCTATTTTTTTTTGGGGGGGGGGGGGGGGGGGTTGCTCAGAAGGGTGTTTCCACCCAAAAAAGTAGTATTTTTTGTCCGAAACGGATACGTTTGAATTTTCAAGCCAAACATGGTCTTTTATGGCCTTTCGAAGTCGTTTTGTCCAAAATACCGTTTCCAAGAAAAAAAGTGGTACTTCTCGTCCAAAACGGACGAAGTAGAATTTTGGGGTCAAAGTTGGTCATTTTGTGCCTTTTGTGGCTATTTTGCTCAGAAGGTCGTTTCCATCCAAGAAGGTGGTATTTTTCGTCCGAAACGGACACGGTTGAATTTTCTTGCTGAACCTAGTCTTTTAAGGCCTTTCGGAGTCCTTTTGTTTAAAAGACCATTTGCAAGCCAAAAAGTTGTATTTTTTGTCCGAAACGGACGAAGTTGAATTGTTGGGTCAAAGTTGGTCTTTCTGGGCCTTTTGGGGGCGTTTTGCTCAGAAAGACGTTTCTACCCAAAAAAGCGGTATTTTTCGTCCGAAACGGATACAGTTGAATTTTCGAGCCAAACAAGGTCTTTTATGGCCTTACGGAGTCGTTTAGTCCAAATTTTCGTTTCCAACCAGAAAAGTGGTATTTTTCGTACAAAACGGACAAAGTTGAATTTTTGGGTGAAAGTTGGTCGTTTTGGGCCTTTCGGGGGGCGTTTTGCTAAGAAGTTCGTTTCTACCCAAGAAAGTGGCATTTTTCGTCCGAAACGGACACGGTTGAATTTTCTTGCCGGACTTGGTCTTTTAAGTCCTTTTAGTGTCGTTTTGTTTAAAAGACCATTTCCAAGCCAAGAAATTGTATTTTTCGTCCGAAACGGACAAAGTTGAATTTTTGGGTCTAGGTTGCTCTTTTTTGGCCATTTGGGTCGTTTTGCTCCGAATGTCGTTTTCACCCAAGAAAGCGGTATTTTTCGTCCGAAACGGACACGGATCAATTTTCTTGCCAAACATGGTTTTATATGGCCTTTCAGAGTCGTTTTGTCCAAAATACCGTTTCCAAGTTGAAAAGTGGTATTTTTCGTCCGAAACGGACGAAGTTGAATTTAGGGTGAAAGGTTGTCTGGTTTTTTTTTTTTTGGGGGGGGGGGGGGTAGAGGGGGGCGTTTTGCTCAGAAGGTTGTTTTCCACCCAAAAACGTAGTATTTTTTGTCCGAAACGGATACGGTTGAATTTTCAAGGCAAACATGGTCTTTTATGGCCTTTCGAAGTCGTTTTGTCCAAAATACCGTTTCCAAGAAGAAAAGTGGTACTTCTCGTCCAAAACGGACGAAGTAGAATTTTAGGGTCAAAGTTGGTCATTTTGCGCCTTTTGGGGGCATTTTGCTCAGAAGGTCGTTTCCATCCAAGAAGGTGGTATTTTTCGTCCGAAACAGACACGGTTGAATTTTCTTGCCGAACCTGGTCTTTTAAGGCCTTTCGGAGTCGTTTTGTTTAAAAGACCATTTGCAAGCCAAAAAGTTGTATTTTTTGTCCGAAACGGACGAAGTTGAATTGTTGGGTCAAAGTTGGTCTTTCTGGGCCTTTTGGGGGCGTTTTGCTCTGAAAGACGTTTCTACCAAAAAAAGCGGTATTTTTCGTCCGAAACGGAAACAGTTGAATTTTCGAGCCAAACAAGGCCATTTATGGCCTTACGGAGTCGTTTAGTCCAAATTTTCGTTTCCAACCAGAAAAGTGGTATTTTTCGTACAAAACGGACAAAGTTGAATTTTAGGATGAAAGTTGGTCGTTTTGGGCCTTTCGGGGGGCGTTTTGCTAAGAAGTTTGTTTCTACCCAAGAAAGTGGCATTTTTCGTCCGAAACGGACACGGTTGAATTTTCTTGCCGGACTTGGTCTTTTAAGGCCTTTTGGAGTCGTTTTGTTTAAAAGGACCATTTCCAAGCCAAGAAATTGTATTTTTCGTCCGAAACGGACAAAGTTGAATTTTTGGGTCTAGGTTGCTCTTTTTTGGCCATTTGGGTCGTTTTGCTCAGAATGTCGTTTTCACCCAAGAAAGTGGTATTTTTCGTCCGAAACGGAGACGGATCAATTTTCTTGCCAAACTTGGTTTTATATGGCCTTTCGGAGTCGTTTTGTCCAAAACACTGTTTCCAAGTACAAAAGTGGTATTTTTCGTCCGAAATGGATGAAGTTGAATTTAGGGTTAAAGGTTGTCTTTTTTGGGGCATTTTGCCCATAAGGTTGTTTCCATGCAAAAAAGTGGTATTTTTTTACCGAACCGGATACTGTTTAATTTTGAAGCCAGACATGGTTTTTTTTGGCCTTTCGGAGTCGTTTTGTCCAAAATACCGTTTCCAAGCAGAAAAGCGGTATTTTTCGTGCAAAACGGACGAAGTAAAATTTTCGAGTCAAAGTTGGTCTTTTTGGGCCGTTCGGGGGACGTTGTGCTCTGAATGTCATTTTCACCCAAGAAAGTGGTATTTTTCGTCCGAAACGGACACGGATCAATTTTCTTGCCAAACATGGTTTTCTATGGCCTTCCGGAGTCGTTTTATCCAAAATACCGTTTCCAAGTTGAAAAGTGGTATTTTTCGTCCGAAACGGACGAAGTTGAATTTAGGGTGAAAGGTTGTCTATTTTTTTTTTGGGGGGGGGGGGGGTTGCTCAGAAGGGTGTTTCCACCCAAAAAAGTAGTATTTTTTGTCCGAAACGGATACGGTTGAATTTTCAAGCCAAACATGGTCTTTTATGGCCTTTCGAAGTCGTTTTGTCCAAAATACCGTTTCCAAGAAAAAAGTGGTACTTCTCGTCCAAAACGGACGGAGTAGAATTTTGGGGTCAAAGTTGGTCATTTTGTGCCTTTTGTGGCTATTTTGCTCAGAAGGTCGTTTCCATCCAAGAAGGTGGTATTTTTCGTCCGAAACGGACACGGTTGAATTTTCTTGCTGAACCTAGTCTTTTAAGGCCTTTCGGAGTCCTTTTGTTTAAAAGACCATTTGCAAGCCGAAAAGTTGTATTTTTTGTCCGAAACGGACGAAGTTGAATTGTTGGGTCAAAGTTGGTCTTTCTGGGCCTTTTGGGGGCGTTTTGCTCAGAAAGACGTTTCTACCCAAAAAAGCGGTATTTTTCGTCCGAAACGGATACAGTTGAATTTTCGAGCCAAACAAGGTCTTTTATGGCCTTACGGAGTCGTTTAGTCCAAATTTTCGTTTCCAACCAGAAAAGTGGTATTTTTCGTACAAAACGGACAAAGTTGAATTTTTGGGTGAAAGTTGGTCGTTTTGGGCCTTTCGGGGGGCGTTTTGCTAAGAAGTTCGTTTCTACCCAAGAAAGTGGCATTTTTCGTCCGAAACGGACACGGTTGAATTTTCTTGCCGGACTTGGTCTTTTAAGTCCTTTTAGTGTCGTTTTGTTTAAAAGACCATTTCCAAGCCAAGAAATTGTATTTTTCGTCCGAAACGGACAAAGTTGAATTTTTGGGTCTAGGTTGCTCTTTTTTGGCCATTTGGGTCGTTTTGCTCCGAATGTCGTTTTCACCCAAGAAAGTGGTATTTTTCGTCCGAAACGGAGACGGATCAATTTTCTTGCCAAACTTGGTTTTATATGGCCTTTCGGAGTCGTTTTGTCCAAAATACTGTTTCCAAGTACAAAAGTGGTATTTTTCGTCCGAAATGGATGAAGTTGAATTTAGGGTTAAAGGTTGTCTTTTTTGGGGCATTTTGCCCATAAGGTTGTTTCCATGCAAAAAAGTGGTATTTTTTGACCGAACCGGATACTGTTTAATTTTGAAGCCAGACATGGTTTTTTTTGGCCTTTCGGAGTCGTTTTGTCCAAAATACCGTTTCCAAGCAGAAAAGCGGTATTTTTCGTGCAAAACGGACGAAGTAGAATTTTCGAGTCAAAGTTGGTCTTTTTGGGCCGTTCGGGGGACGTTGTGCTCTGAATGTCATTTTCACCCAAGAAAGTGGTATTTTTCGTCCGAAACGGACACGGATCAATTTTCTTGCCAAACATGGTTTTCTATGGCCTTCCGGAGTCGTTTTGTCCAAAATACCGTTTCCAAGTTGAAAAGTGGTATTTTTCGTCCGAAACGGACGAAGTTGAATTTAGGGTGAAAGGTTGTTTGTTTTTTTTTTTTTGGGGGGGGGGGGGGGGGGTTTGCTCAGAAGGTTGTTTCCACCCAAAAAAGTAGTATTTTTTGTCCGAAACGGATACGGTTGAATTTTCAAGCCAAACATGGTCTTTTATGGTCTTTCGAAGTCGTTTTGTCCAAAATACCGTTTCCAAGAAGAAAAGTGGTACTTCTCGTCCAAAACGGACGAAGTAGAATTTTAGGGTCAAAGTTGGTCATTTTGCGCCTTTTGGGGGCATTTTGCTCAGAAGGTTGTTTCCATCCAAGAAGGTGGTATTTTTCGTCCGAAACAGACACGGTTGAATTTTCTTGCCGAACCTGGTCTTTTAAGGCCTTTCGGAGTCGTTTTGTTTAAAAGACCATTTGCGAGCCAAAAAGTTGTAATTTTTTGTCCGAAACGGACGAAGTTGAATTTTTGGGTCAAAGTTGGTCTTTCTGGGCCTTTTGGGGGCGTTTTGCTCTGAAAGACGTTTCTACCAAAAAAAGCGGTATTTTTCGTCCGAAACGGATACAGTTGAATTTTCGAGCCAAACAAGGTCTTTTATGGCCTTACGGAGTCGTTTAGTCCAAATTTTCGTTTCCAACCAGAAAAGTGGTATTTTTTCGTACAAAACGGACAAAGTTGAATTTTTGGGTGAAAGTTGGTCGTTTTGGGCCTTTCGGGGGGCGTTTTGCTAAGAAGTTCGTTTCTACCCAAGAAAGTGGCATTTTTCGTCCGAAACGGACACGGTTGAATTTTCTTGCCGGACTTGGTCTTTTAAGTCCTTTTAGAGTCATTTTGTTTAAAAGACCATTTCCAAGCCAAGAAATTGTATTTTTCGTCCGAAACGGACAAAGTTGAATTTTTGGGTCTAGGTTGCTCTTTTTTGGCCATTTGGGTCGTTTTGCTCAGAATGTCGTTTTCACCCAAGAAAGTGGTATTTTTCGTCCGAAACGGAGACGGATCAATTTTCTTGCCAAACTTGGTTTTATATGGCCTTTCGGAGTCGTTTTGTCCAAAATACTGTTTCCAAGTACAAAAGTGGTATTTTTCGTCCGAAATGGATGAAGTTGAATTTAGGGTCAAAGGTTGTCTTTTTTGGGGCATTTTGCCCATAAGGTTGTTTCCATGCAAAAAAGTGGTTTTTTTTGACCGAACCGGATACAGTTTAATTTTGAAGCCAGACATGGTTTTTTTTGGCCTTTCGGAGTCGTTTTGTCCAAAATACCGTTTCCAAGCAGAACAGCGGTATTTTTCGTCCAAAACGGACGAAGTAGAATTTTTGGGTCAAAGTTGGTCATTTTGTGCCTTTTGTGGGTATTTTGCTCAGAAGGTCGTTTCCATCCAAGAAGGTGGTATTTTTCGTCCGAAACGGACACGGTTGAATTCTCTTGCCGAACCTAGTCTTTTAAGGCCTTTCGGAGTTGTTTTGTTTAAAAGACCATTTGCAAGCCAAAAAGTTGTATTTTTTGTCCGAAACGGACGAAGTTGAATTGTTGGGTCAAAGTTGGTCTTTCTGGGCCTTTTGGGTGCGTTTTGCTCAGAAAGACGTTTCTACCCAAAAAAGCGGTATTTTTCGTCCGAAACGGATACAGTTGAATTTTCGAGCCAAACAAGGTCTTTTATGGCCTTACGGAGTCGTTTAGTCCAAATTTTCGTTTCCAACCAGAAAAGTGGTATTTTTCGTACAAAACGGACAAATTTGAATTTTTGGGTGAAAGTTGGTCGTTTTGGGCCTTTCGGGGGGCGTTTTGCTAAGAAGTTCGTTTCTACACAAGAAAGTGGCATTTTTCGTCCGAAACGGACACGGTTGAATTTTCTTGCCGGACCTGGTCTTTTAAGTCCTTTTAGTGTCGTTTTGTTTAAAAGACCATTTCCAAGCCAAGAAATTGTATTTTTCGTCCGAAACGGACAAAGTTGAATTTTTGGGTCTAGGTTGCTCTTTTTTGGCCATTTGGGTCGTTTTGCTCCGAATGTCGTTTTCACCCAAGAAAGTGGTATTTTTCGTCCGAAACGGAGACGGATCAATTTTCTTGCCAAACTTGGTTTTATATGGCCTTTCGGAGTCGTTTTGTCCAAAATACTGTTTCCAAGTACAAAAGTGGTATTTTTCGTCCGAAATGGATGAAGTTGAATTTAGGGTTAAAGGTTGTCTTTTTTGGGGAATTTTGCCCATAAGGTTGTTTCCATGCAAAAAAATGGTATTTTTTGACCGAAACGGATACAGTTTAATTTTGGAGCCAGACATGGTTTTTTTTTTGCCTTTCGGAGTCGTTTTGTCCAAAATACCATTTCCAAGCAGAACAGCGGTATTTTTGGTCCAAAACGGACGAAGTAGAATTTTAGGGTCAAAGTTGGTCTTTTTGGGCCGTTCGGGGGACGTTGTGCTCTGAATGTCATTTTCACCCAAGAAAGTGGTATTTTTCGTCCGAAACGGACACGGATCAATTTTCTTGCCAAACATGGTTTTCTATGGCCTTCCGGAGTCGTTTTGTCCAAAATACCGTTTCCAAGTTGAAAAGTGGTATTTTTCGTCCGAAACGGACGAAGTTGAATTTAGGGTGAAAGGTTGTTTGTTTTTTTTTTTTGGGGGGGGGGGGGGGGGGGTTTGCTCAGAAGGTTGTTTCCACCCAAAAAAGTAGTATTTTTTGTCCGAAACGGATACGGTTGAATTTTCAAGCCAAACATGGTCTTTTATGGTCTTTCGAAGTCGTTTTGTCCAAAATACCGTTTCCAAGAAGAAAAGTGGTACTTCTCGTCCAAAACGGACGAAGTAGAATTTTAGGGTCAAAGTTGGTCATTTTGCGCCTTTTGGGGGCATTTTGCTCAGAAGGTTGTTTCCATCCAAGAAGGTGGTATTTTTCGTCCGAAACAGACACGGTTGAATTTTCTTGCCGAACCTGGTCTTTTAAGGCCTTTCGGAGTCGTTTTGTTTAAAAGACCATTTGCGAGCCAAAAAGTTGTAATTTTTTGTCCGAAACGGACGAAGTTGAATTTTTGGGTCAAAGTTGGTCTTTCTGGGCCTTTTGGGGGCGTTTTGCTCTGAAAGACGTTTCTACCAAAAAAAGCGGTATTTTTCGTCCGAAACGGATACAGTTGAATTTTCGAGCCAAACAAGGTCTTTTATGGCCTTACGGAGTCGTTTAGTCCAAATTTTCGTTTCCAACCAGAAAAGTGGTATTTTTCGTACAAAACGGACAAAGTTGAATTTTTGGGTGAAAGTTGGTCGTTTTGGGCCTTTCGGGGGGCGTTTTGCTAAGAAGTTCGTTTCTACCCAAGAAAGTGGCATTTTTCGTCCGAAACGGACACGGTTGAATTTTCTTGCCGGACTTGGTCTTTTAAGTCCTTTTAGAGTCATTTTGTTTAAAAGACCATTTCCAAGCCAAGAAATTGTATTTTTCGTCCGAAACGGACAAAGTTGAATTTTTGGGTCTAGGTTGCTCTTTTTTGGCCATTTGGGTCGTTTTGCTCAGAATGTCGTTTTCACCCAAGAAAGTGGTATTTTTCGTCCGAAACGGAGACGGATCAATTTTCTTGCCAAACTTGGTTTTATATGGCCTTTCGGAGTCGTTTTGTCCAAAATACTGTTTCCAAGTACAAAAGTGGTATTTTTCGTCCGAAATGGATGAAGTTGAATTTAGGGTCAAAGGTTGTCTTTTTTGGGGCATTTTGCCCATAAGGTTGTTTCCATGCAAAAAAGTGGTATTTTTTGACCGAACCGGATACAGTTTAATTTTGAAGCCAGACATGGTTTTTTTTGGCCTTTCGGAGTCGTTTTGTCCAAAATACCATTTCCAAGCAGAACAGCGGTATTTTTCGTCCAAAACGGACGAAGTAGAATTTTTGGGTCAAAGTTGGTCATTTTGTGCCTTTTGTGGGTATTTTGCTCAGAAGGTCGTTTCCATCCAAGAAGGTGGTATTTTTCGTCCGAAACGGACACGGTTGAATTTTCTTGCCGAACCTAGTCTTTTAAGGCCTTTCGGAGTCGTTTTGTTTAAAAGACCATTTGCAAGCCAAAAAGTTGTATTTTTTGTCCGAAACGGACAAAGTTGAATTTTTGGGTCAAAGTTGGTCTTTCTGGGCCTTTTGGGGGCGTTTTGCTCAGAAAGACGTTTCTACCCAAAGAAGCGGTATTTTTCGTCCGAAACGGATACAGTTGAATTTTCGAGCCAAACAAGGTCTTTTTATGGCCTTACGGAGTCGTTTAGTCCAAATTTTCGTTTCCAACCAGAAAAGTGGTATTTTTCGTACAAAACGGACAAAGTTGAATTTTAGGGTTAAAGTTGGTCGTTTGTGGCCTTTCGGGGGGCGTTTTGCTAAGAAGTTCGTTTCTACCCAAGAAAGTGGCATTTTTCGTCCGAAACGGACACGGTTGAATTTTCTTGCCGGACATGGTCTTTTTAGGCCTTTTGGAGTCGTTTTGTTTAAAAGACCATTTCCAAGCCAAGAAATTGTATTTTTCGTCCGAAACGGGCGAAGTTGAATTTTTGGGTCTAGGTTGCTCTTTTTTGGCCATTTGGGTCGTTTTGCTCAGAATGTCGTTTTCACCCAAGAAAGTTGTATTTTTCGTCCGAAACGGACACGGATCAATTTTCTTGCCAAACATGGCTTTATATGGCCTTCGGAGTCGTTTTGTCCAAAATACTGTTTCCAAGTACAAAAGTGGTATTTTTCGTCCGAAATGGATGAAGTTGAATTTAGGGTCAAAGGTTGTCTTTTTTGGGGCATTTTGCCCATAAGGTTGTTTCCATACAAAAAAGTGGTATTTTTTTACCGAAACGGATACAGTTTAATTTTGAAGCCAGACATGGTTTTTTTTGGCCTTTCGGAGTCGTTTTGTCCAAAATACCGTTTCCAAGCAGAAAAGCGGTATTTTTCGTCCAAAACGGACGAAGTAGAATTTAGGGTGAAAGGTTGTCTGTTTTTTTTTTTTGGGGGGGGGGGGGGGGTTTGCTCAGAAGGTTGTTTCCACCCAAAAAAGTAGTATTTTTTGTCCGAAACGGATACGGTTGAATTTTCAAGCCAAACATTGTCTTTTATGGCCTTTCGAAGTCGTTTTGTCCAAAATACCGTTTCCAAGAAGAAAAGTGGTACTTCTCGTCCAAAACGGACGAAGTAGAATTTTAGGGTCAAAGTTGGTCATTTTGCGCCTTTTGGGGGCATTTTGCTCAGTAGGTCGTTTCCATCCAAGAAGGTGGTATTTTTCGTCCGAAACGGACACGGTTGAATTTTCTTGCCGAACCTGGTGTTTTAAGGACTTTCGGAGTCGTTTTGTTTAAAAGACCATTTGCAAGCCAAAAAGTTGTATTTTTTGTCCGAAACAGACGAAGTTGAATTTTTGGGTCAAAGTTGGTCTTTTTGGGCCTTTTGGGGGCGTTTTGCTCAGAAAGACGTTTCTACCCAAAGAAGCGGTATTTTTCGTCCGAAACGGATACAGTTGAATTTTCGAGCCAAACAAGGTCTTTTATGGCCTTACGGAGTCGTTTAGTCCAAATTTTCGTTTCCAACCAGAAAAGTGGTATTTTTCGTACAAAACGGACAAAGTTGAATTTTAGGATGAAAGTTGGTCGTTTTGGGCCTTTCGGGGGGCGTTTTGCTAAGAAGTTCGTTTCTACCCAAGAAAGTGGCATTTTTCGTCCGAAACGGACACGGATCAATTTTCTTGCCAAACATGGTTTTCTATGGCCTTCCGGAGTCGTTTTGTCCAAAATACCGTTTCCAAGTTGAAAAGTGGTATTTTTCGTCCGAAACGGACGAAGTTGAATTTAGGGTGAAAGGTTGTCTTTTTTTTTTTGGGGGGGGGGGGGGGTTTGCTCAGAAGGTTGTTTCCACCCAAAAAAGAAGTATTTTTTGTCCGAAACGGATACAGTTGAATTTTCAAGCCAAACATGGTCTTTTATGGCCTTTCGAAGTCGTTTTGTCCAAAATACCGTTTCCAAGAAGAAAAGTGGTACTTCTCGTCCAAAACGGACGAAGTAGAATTTTAGGGTCAAAGTTGGTCATTTTGCGCCTTTTGGGGGCATTTTGCTCAGTAGGTCGTTTCCATCCAAGAAGGTGGTATTTTTCGTCCGAAACGGACACGGTTGAATTTTCTTGCCGAACCTGGTGTTTTAAGGACTTTCGGAGTCGTTTTGTTTAAAAGACCATTTGCAAGCCAAAAAGTTGTATTTTTTGTCCGAAACAGACGAAGTTGAATTTTTGGGTCAAAGTTGGTCTTTTTGGGCCTTTTGGGGGCGTTTTGCTCAGAAAGACGTTTCTACCCAAAGAAGCGGTATTTTTCGTCCGAAACGGATACAGTTGAATTTTCGAGCCAAACAAGGTCTTTTATGGCCTTACGGAGTCGTTTAGTCCAAATTTTCGTTTCCAACCAGAAAAGTGGTATTTTTCGTACAAAACGGACAAAGTTGAATTTTAGGATGAAAGTTGGTCGTTTTGGGCCTTTCGGGGGGCGTTTTGCTAAGAAGTTCGTTTCTACCCAAGAAAGTGGCATTTTTCGTCCGAAACGGACATGGTTGAATTTTCTTGCCGAACTTGGTCTTTTAAGGCCTTTTGGAGTCGTTTTGTTTAAAAGACCATTTCCAAGCCAAGAAATTGTATTTTTCGTCCGAAACGGGCGAAGTTGAATTTTTGGGTCTAGGTTGCTCTTTGTTGGCCATTTTGGTCGTTTTGCTCAGAATGTCGTTTTCACCCAAGAAAGTGGTATTTTTCGTCCGAAACGGACACGGATCGATTTTCTTGCCAAACATGGTTTTATATGGCCTTTCGGCGTCGTTTTGTCCAAAATACTGTTTCCAAGTACAAAAGTGGTATTTTTCGTCCGAAATGGATGAAGTTGAATTTAGGGTCAAAGGTTGTCTTTTTTGGGGCATTTTGCCCATAAGGTTGTTTCCATGCAAAAAAAGTGGTATTTTTTTACCGAAACGGATACAGTTTAATTTTGAAGCCAGACATGGTTTTTTTTGGCCTTTCGGAGTCGTTTTGTCCAAAATACCGTTTCCAAGCTGAGGAGCCCGAGTTTTGAAATGATCGCGTTCCCTTCCTTTTAAGTTGTCATCCACCTTTATTGCCATGTGCACCATGTCCTCCAACTCCACATAGTGTTGCAACTCCACTACGTTGGTAATCTCCCGATTCAGCCCATTCAAGAACCTTGCCATTGTGGCTTCTCTGTCCTCCTCGATATTAAATCATGGCGATCTCCATCTCCTTGAAGTAATAATCAACGCTCCGATAGCCTTGAGTAAGACTTTGTAACTTCTGGTACAAGTCCCTATAGTAGTGACTAGGGACAAACCTCCTCCTCATGATGGCCTTCATTTCCGCCCACGACTCGATTGGCCTCTCATGGTTTCTCCTTCTGTTCATCACAAGTTGATCCCACCATATTATAGCATAATCAACAAATTCAATTACAGCGAGTTTTACCTTTTTCTCCTCGGAGTAATTGTGGCACTCAAAAATCAACTCCACCTTCTTCTCCCACTCCAAGTAAGCTTCAGGGTCATTTTTTCCTTGGAACGACGGTATCTTCATTTTTATGTTCCCAAGGTTTCGATCAAGCCCATCTCGCCATCTTGGATCTCTGCGGAAAACTCTTCCACGCCTTTCTGCCCTTGGCACGAACCAACCCTCACCGTTCAATGAAGATTGCTCTTCATTATTTTTGAACTCATCCTCGTGGTCACCATCAGAATTTTTCACGTGGGCACGCCTTTCTAGCCTTCTTCTAGCATTTGGGACTCCTTGGGGCTGCCCCTCACGCCAAGCGGCAATAGCAGCGTCTTGCTTATCCATCCGATCCCGCATTTCATTAAACACCACATTTATGCGTTCAAATTGTTGTTGCATAGCCTGCAACATGGTGGTCATCACTTCCCCTCCTTCATTGTTTGATGTGTTACCCCTGGAAGACATATCTTGAAAATAGAAATATTAGAGAATAAGTCCTCACACACTCCCTCACGTGTTTGCACTCAAAGTATGTCACTCACACTCTCTTGTCTTTTTTCACTCGTAGCTTCCTCTTTTAGTTCTTTATTGAACTTAACCTATCTCAATCAGAATTTCTCGCAACAATCCGAACTCTGTGATTCACTTCACTAAGAATGAAATTTAGGAAAGAAAACAAAACGAACAAGGACAACACAAAGGATAACTTATGGAATCGATCAAGAAGAATATGCTCTCTTTTTGGCTGCAGGATTTTCGTTTTTTTTTTTTTTTTTGTTTTGTTTCTGTTTCTGTTTTTTTTTTTTTTTTTTTTTTTTTTTTTTTTTAAATGATGATGAAATAACCTTAAATAATATCTAACAAATTTGAAGACTTTAAACAAGATCTGAACAGATTTGAACACTTAACAAGATCTTAACAAAATTGAAGCTTTAAACGAGATCTGAACAAAATTGAAGACTTAAACAAGATCTGAATAGAATTGAAGATGAAATAAAAGAAACTAATTAATGAAAAACAAGGATAGATCAAACCTGATTTTAGAACCGTGCTCTGATTACCAAATGATGCGAACCTCACAAAGAATTAGTGAGACTCGAAACCAATTTATGGTGTCTTTGCTAGGATCGATCTAAAATCTGGATTTATAAATGAAAAGAAAGAAAGGAAGAACACAAAAATACAGAATGTTTGATAGAAACCTTGACCCAACGTTTATGAATGAAACGCGAACCAAAGGTATAAAATAACAAACCTCGACCCAAAGATTATAATGGAATCACGAACCGAAGTTATAGAGTTTGAACGCCACAAGAAATTCTTGATAAGTTCAAAGAAAAGTTCTATGAAGAACTCAAGAGAAAACTCTCTCAATCTGATATATTATTCAAGTAATGTCTTTTTCCCATGGAATACAACTCTCTTAAATAGGCAAGCAACACAAAGGAGAGCCTAGGCTAGTGGGTGGTCAAGCACACCCTACCTTAGATAGGGGGCGGTCTTTCACACCTAGGGTTGTCCTTTTCACACAAGAAGTCTTCAACTTTAGCACACCCTACTATAGATAGTGGGTGGCATTTCACACCTAGGGGGAGGCTACAAGAACAAAAGTCCTAGATTCCTTTCAAACTTATTACAAGATCAATACTAGAAAATAAAAATACTAATTGGCATTGATGTCTTACAAAATGATATAAACTAAAATAAATAAGTAGAATTTCGTGGGTCTCATGTTTTGGCCCATTTAAGTTCATGACTAAGCCCATTTGCTTGCCTTTATGAGATGGATTAGGCCTTGATTGCCATTTGGGCCTAACTTGGGCATTATGACTTTAGATTCAGCCCATATATCTTGAATTAGCCCATTAAGTGCTTCTTTGATCTTCTTGGATCTTACCCTCGTAATAGGCCCAATTGGAACATGCAGCGAATCCTTTGTTGGTGCACGTTGGTTCTCATCATCCCTCCTCTCTTCAAAAGGAGTCGACCTCGAATCGTCTCCTACATCAAACGGAGAAAGATCAGAAACATTAAACGTTGGTGCCCATTAAGTGCTTCTTTGATCTTCTTGGGTCTAGGTTGCTCTTTTTTGGCCATTTGGGTCGTTTTGCTCAGAATGTCGTTTTCACCCAAGAAAGTGGTATTTTTCGTCTGAAACGGACACGGATCAATTTTCTTGCCAAACATGGTTTTATATGGCCTTTCGGAGTCGTTTTGTCCAAAATACTGTTTCCAAGTACAAAAGTGGTATTTTTCGTCCGAAATGGATGAAGTTGAATTTAGGGTCAAAGGTTGTCTTTTTTGGGGCATTTTGCCCATAAGGTTGTTTCCATGCAAAAAAGTGGTATTTTTTGACCGAAACGGATACAGTTTAATTTTGAAGCCAGACATGGTTTTTTTTTGCCTTTCGGAGTCATTTTGTCCAAAATACCGTTTCCAAGCAGAAAAGCGGTATTTTTCGTCCAAAACGGACGAAGTAGAATTTTAGGGTCAAAGTTGGTCTTTTTGGGCCGTTCGGGGGACGTTGTGCTCTGAATGTCATTTTCACCCAAGAAAGTGGTATTTTTCGTCCGAAACGGACACGGATCAATTTTCTTGCCAAACATGGTTTTCTATGGCCTTCCGGAGTCGTTTTGTCCAAAATACCGTTTCCAAGTTGAAAAGTGGTATTTTTCGTCCGAAACGGACGAAGTTGAATTTAGGGTGAAAGGCTGTCTATTTTTTTTTGTGGGGGGGGGGGGGGGTTTGCTCAGAAGGTTGTTTCCACCCAAAAAAGTAGTATTTTTTGTCCGAAAAGGATACGGTTGAATTTTCAAGCCAAACATGGTCTTTTATGGCCTTTCGAAGTCGTTTTGTCCAAAATACTGTTTCCAAGAAGAAAAGTGGTACTTCTCGTCGAAAACGGACGAAGTAGAATTTAGGGTCAAAGTTGGTCATTTTGCGCCTTTTGTGGGCATTTTGCTCAGAAGGTCGTTTCCATACAAGAAAGTGGTATTTTTCGTCCGAAACGGACACGGTTGAATTTTCTTGCCGAACCTGGTCTTTTAAGGCCTTTCGGAGTCGTTTAGTCCAAATTTTCGTTTCCAACCAGAAAAGTGGTATTTTTCGTACGAAATGGACAAAGTTGAATTTTAGGGTGAAAGTTGGTCGTTTTGCTAAGAAGTTCGTTTCTACCCAAGAAAGTGGCATTTTTCGTCCGAAACGGACACGGTTGAATTTTCTTGCCGGACTTGGTCTTTTAAGGCCTTTTGGAATCGTTTTGTTTAAAAGACCATTTCCAAGCCAAGAAATTGTATTTTTCGTCCGAAACGGACGAAGTTGAATTTTGGGGTCTAGGTTGCTCTTTGTTGTCCATTTGGGTCGTTTTGCTCAGAATGTCGTTTTCACCCAAGAAAGTGGTATTTTTCATCCGAAACGGACACGGATCAATTTTCTTGCCAAACATGGTTTTATATGGCCTTTCGGAGTCGTTTTGTCCAAAATACTGTTTCCAAGTACAAAAGTGGTATTTTTCGTCCGAAATGGATGAAGTTGAATTTAGGGTCAAAGGTTGTCTTTTTTGGGGCATTTTGCCCTGAAGGTTGTTTCCATGCAAAAAAGTGGTATTTTTTGACCGAAACGGATACAGTTTAATTTTGAAGCCAGACATGGTTTTTTTTGGCCTTTCGGAGTCGTTTTGTCCAAAATACCGTTTCCAAGCAGAAAAGCGGTATTTTTCGTCCAAAACGGACGAAGTAGAATTTTAGGGTCAAAGTTGGTCTTTTTGGGCCGTTCGGGGGACGTTGTGCTTTGAATGTCATTTTCACCCAAGAAAGTGGTATTTTTCGTCCGAAACGGACACGGATCAATTTTCTTGCCAAACATGGTTTTATATGGCCTTTCGGAGTCGTTTTGTCCAAAATACTGTTTCCAAGTACAAAAGTGGTATTTTTCGTCCGAAATGGATGAAGTTGAATTTAGGGTCAAAGGTTGTCTTTTTTGGGGCATTTTGCCCAAAAGGTTGTTTCCATGCAAAAAAATGGTATTTTTTGACCGAAACGGATACAGTTTAATTTTGAAGCCAGACATGGTTTTTTTTTTGCCTTTCGGAGTCGTTTTGTCCAAAATACCATTTCCAAGCAGAACAGCGGTATTTTTCGTCCAAAACGGATGAAGTAGAATTTTAGGGTCAAAGTTGGTCATTTTGCGCCTTTTGGGGGCATTTTGCTCAGAAGGTCGTTTCCATACAAGAAGGTGGTATTTTTCGTCCGAAACGGACACGGTTGAATTTTCTTGCCGAACCTGGTGTTTTAAGGCCTTTCGGAGTCGTTTTGTTTAAAAGACCGTTTGCAAGCCAAAAAGTTGTATTTTTTGTCCGAAACGGACGAAGTTGAATGTTTGGGTCAAAGTTGGTCTTTCTGGGCCTTTTGGGGCGTTTTGCTCAGAAAGACGTTTCTACCCAAAAAAGCGGTATTTTTCGTCCGAAACGGATACAGTTGAATTTTCGAGCCAAACAAGGTCTTTTATGGCCTTACGGAGTCGTTTAGTCCAAATTTTCGTTTCCAACCAGAAAAGTGGTATTTTTCGTACAAAACGGACAAAGTTGAATTTTAGGGTGACAGTTGGTCGTTTTGGGCCTTTCGGGGGGCGTTTTGCTAGGAAGTTCCTTTCTACCCAAGAAAGCGGCATTTTTCGTCCGAAACGGACACGGTTGAATTTTCTTGCCGGAGTTGGTCTTTTAAGGCCTTTTGGAGTCGTTTTGTTTAAAAGACCATTTCCAAGCCAAGAAATTGTATTTTTCGTCCGAAACGGACGAAGTTGAATTTTTGGGTCTAGGTTGCTCTTTTTTGGCCATTTGGGTCGTTTTGCTCAGAATGTCGTTTTCACCCAAGAAAGTGGTATTTTTCGTCCGAAACGGACACGGATCAATTTTCTTGCCAAACATGGTTTTCTATGGCCTTTCGGAGTCGTTTTGTCCAAAATACCGTTTCCAAGTTGAAAAGTGGTATTTTTCGTCCGAAACGGACGAAGTTGAATTTAGGGTGAAAGGTTGTCTGTTTTTTTTTTTTTTTTTTTTTTTTTTTTTTGGGGGGGGGGGGAGGCGTTTTGCTCAGAAGGTTGTTTCCACCCAAAAAAGTAGTATTTTTTGTCCGAAACGGATACGGTTGAATTTTCAAGCCAAACATTGTCTTTTATGGCCTTTCGAAGTCGTTTTGTCCAAAATACTGTTTCCAAGAAGAAAAGTGGTACTTCTCGTCCAAAACGGACGAAGTAGAATTTTAGGGTCAAAGTTGGTCATTTTGCGCCTTTTGTGGGCATTTTGCTCAGAAGGTCGTTTCCATCCAAGAAGGTGGTATTTTTCGTCCGAAACGGACACGGTTGAATTTTCTTGCCGAACCTGGTGTTTTAAGGCCTTTCGGAGTCGTTTTGTTTAAAAGACCATTTGCAAGCCAAAAAGTTGTAGTTTTTGTCCGAAACGGAGGAAGTTGAATTGTTGGGTCAAAGTTGGTCTTTCTGGGCCTTTTGGGGGCGTTTTGCTCAGAAAGACGTTTCTACCCACAAAAGCGGTATTTTTCGTCCGAAACGGATACAGTTGAATTTTCGAGCCAAACAAGGTCTTTTATGGCCTTACGGAGTCGTTTAGTCCAAATTTTCGTTTCCAACCAGAAAAGTGGTATTTTTCGTATAAAACGGACAAAGTTGAATTTTAGGGTGAAAGTTGGTCGTTTTGGGCCTTTCGGGGGGCGTTTTGCTAAGAAGTTCGTTTCTACCCAAGAAAGTGGCATTTTTCATCCGAAACGGACACGGTTGAATTTTCTTGCCGGACTTGGTCTTTTAAGGCCTTTTGGAGTTGTTTTGTTTAAAAGACCATTTCCATGCCAAGAAATTGTATTTTTCGTCCGAAACGGACGAAGTTGAATTTTTGGGTCTAGGTTGCTCTTTTTTGGCCATTTGGGTCGTTTTGCTCAGAATGTCGTTTTCACCCAAGAAAGTGGTATTTTTCGTCCGAAACGGACACGGATCAATTTTCTTGCCAAACATGGTTTTATATGGCCTTTCGGAGTCGTTTTGTCCAAAATACTGTTTCCAAGTACAAAAGTGGTATTTTTCGTCCGAAATGGATGAAGTTGAATTTAGGGTCAAAGGTTGTCTTTTTTGGGGCATTTTGCCCATAAGGTTGTTTCCATGCAAAAAAGTGGTATTTTTTGACCGAAACGGATACAGTTTAATTTTGAAGCCAGACATGGTTTTTTTTTTGCCTTTCGGAGTCGTTTTGTCCAAAATACCGTTTCCAAGCAGAAAAGCGGAATTTTTCGTCCAAAACGGACGAAGTAGAATTTTAGGGTCAAAGTTGGTCTTTTTGGGCCGTTCGGGGGACGTTGTGCTCTGAATGTCATTTTCACCCAAGAAAGTGGTATTTTTCGTCCGAAACGGACACGGATCAATTTTCTTGCCAAACATGGTTTTCTATGGCCTTCCGGAGTCGTTTTGTCCAAAATACCGTTTCCAAGTTGAAAAGTGGTATTTTTCGTCCAAAACGGACGAAGTTGAATTTAGGGTGAAAGGTTGTCTATTTTTTTTTTGGGGGGGGGTGGGGTGGGGGGCGTTTTGCTCAGAAGGTTGTTTCCACCCGAAAAAGTAGTATTTTTTGTCCGAAACGGATACGGTTGAATTTTCAAGCCAAACATGGTCTTTTATGGCCTTTCGAAGTCGTTTTGTCCAAAATACTGTTTCCAAGAAGAAAAGTGGTACTTCTCGTCGAAAACGGACGAAGTAGAATTTAGGGTCAAAGTTGGTCATTTTGCGCCTTTTGTGGGCATTTTGCTCAGAAGGTCGTTTCCATACAAGAAAGTGGTATTTTTCGTCCGAAACGGACACGGTTGAATTTTCTTGCCGAACCTGGTCTTTTAAGGCCTTTCGGAGTCGTTTAGTCCAAATTTTCGTTTCCAACCAAAAAAGTGGTATTTTTCGTACGAAATGGACAAAGTTGAATTTTAGGGTGAAAGTTGGTCGTTTTGCTAAGAAGTTCGTTTGTACCCAAGAAAGTGGCATTTTTCGTCCGAAACGGACACGGTTGAATTTTCTTGCCGGACTTGGTCTTTTAAGGCCTTTTGGAATCGTTTTGTTTAAAAGACCATTTCCAAGCCAAGAAATTGTATTTTTCGTCCGAAACGGACGAAGTTGAATTTTGGGGTCTAGGTTGCTCTTTGTTGTCCATTTGGGTCGTTTTGCTCAGAATGTCGTTTTCACCCAAGAAAGTGGTATTTTTCGTCCGAAACGGACACGGATCAATTTTCTTGCCAAACATGGTTTTCTATGGCCTTCCGGAGTCGTTTTGTCCAAAATACCGTTTCCAAGTTGAAAAGTGGTATTTTTCGTCCGAAACGGACGAAGTTGAATTGAGGGTGAAAGGTTGTCTGTTTTTTTTTTTAGGGGGCGGTGGGGGGGCGGGCGTTTTGCTCAGAAGGTTGTTTCCACCCGAAAAAGTAGTATTTTTTGTCCGAAACGGATACGGTTGAATTTTCAAGCCAAACATGGTCTTTTATGGCCTTTCAAAGTCGTTTTGTCCAAAATACCGTTTCCAGGAAGAAAAGTGGTACTTTTCGTCCAAAACGGACGAAGTAGAATTTTAGGGTCAAAGTTGGTCATTTTGCGCCTTTTGGGGGCATTTTGCTCAGAAGGTCGTTTCCATCCAAGAAAGTGGTGTTTTTCGTCCGAAACGGACACGGATCAATTTTCTTGCCAAACATGGTTTTCTATGGCCTTCCGGAGTCGTTTTGTCCAAAATACCGTTTCCAAGTTGAAAAGTGGTATTTTTCGTCCGAAACGGACGAAGTTGAATTTAGGGTGAAAAGTTGTCTGTTTTTTTTTTTGGGGGGGGGGGGGCGTTTTGCTCAGAAGGTTGTTTCCACCCGAAAAAGTATTATTTTTTGTCCGAAACGGATACGGTTGAATTTTCAAGCCAAACATGGTCTTTTATGGCCTTTCGAAGTCGTTTTGTCCAAAATACTGTTTCGAAGAAGAAAAGTGGTACTTTTCGTCCAAAACGGACGAAGTAGAATTTTAGGGTCAAAGTTGGTCTTTTTGGGCCATTCGGGGGACGTTGTGCTCTGAATGTCATTTTCACCCAAGAAAGTGGTATTTTTCGTCCGAAACGGACACGGATCAATTTTCTTGCCAAACATGGTTTTCTATGGCCTTCCGGAGTCGTTTTGTCCAAAATACCGTTTCCAAGTTGAAAAGTGGTATTTTTCGTCCGAAACGGACGAAGTTGAATTTAGGGTGAAAGGCTGTCTGTTTTTTTTTGTGGGGGGGGGGTGGGGTTTGCTCAGAAGGTTGTTTCCACCCAAAAAAGTAGTATTTTTGTCCGAAAAGGATACGGTTGAATTTTCAAGCCAAACATGGTCTTTTATGGCCTTTCGAAGTCGTTTTGTCCAAAATACTGTTTCGAAGAAGAAAAGTGGTACTTTTCGTCCAAAACGGACGAAGTAGAATATTAGGGTCAAAGTTGGTCATTTTGCGCCTTTTGGGGGCATTTTGCTCAGAAGGTCGTTTCCATCCAAGAAAGTGGTATTTTTCGTCCGAAACGGACACGGTTGAATTTTCTTGCCGAACCTGGTCTTTTAAGGCCTTTCGGAGTCGTTTAGTCCAAATTTTCGTTTCCAACCAGAAAAGTGGTATTTTTCGTACGAAACGGACGAAGTTGAATTTAGGGTGAAAGGTTGTCTGTTTTTTTTTTGGGGGTGGGTGGGGGGGGGGGGGCGTTTTGCTCAGAAGGTTGTTTCCACCCGAAAAAGTAGTATTTTTTGTCCGAAACGGATACGGTTGAATTTTCAAGCCAAACATGGTCTTTTATGGCCTTTCGAAGTCGTTTTGTCCAAAATACCGTTTCCAAGAAGAAAAGTGGTATTTTTCGTCCAAAACGGACGAAGTAGAATTTTAGGGTCAAAGTTGGTCATTTTGCGCCTTTTGGGGGCATTTTGCTCAGAAGGTCGTTTCCATCCAAGAAAGTGGTGTTTTTCGTCCGAAACGGACACGGTTGAATTTTCTTGCCAAACCTGGTCTTTTAAGGCCTTTCGGTGTCGTTTTGTTTAAAGGACCATTTGCAAGCCAAAAAGTTGTATTGTTTTTCCGAAACGGACGAAGTTGAATTTTTGGGTCAAAGTTGGTCTTTCTGGGACTTTTGGGGGCGTTTTGCTCAGAAAGACGTTTCTACCCAAAAAAGCGGTATTTTTCGTCCGAAACGGATACAGTTGAATTTTCGAGCCAAACAAGGTCTTTTATGGCCTTACGGAGTCGTTTAGTCCAAATTTTCGTTTCCAACCAGAAAAGTGGTATTTTTCGTACAAAACGGACAAAGTTGAATTTTAGGGTGAGAGTTGGTCGTTTTGGGCCTTTCGGGGGGCGTTTTGCTAGGAAGTTCCTTTCTACCCAAGAAAGCGGCATTTTTCGTCCGAAACGGACACGGTTGAATTTTCTTGCCGGAGTTGGTCTTTTAAGGCCTTTTGGAGTCGTTTTGTTTAAAAGACCATTTCCAAGCCAAGAAATTGTATTTTTCGTCCGAAACGGACGAAGTTGAATTTTGGGTCTAGGTTGCTCTTTTTTGGCCATTTGGGTCGTTTTGCTCAGAATGTCGTTTTCACCCAAGAAAGTGGTACTTTTCGTCCGAAACGGACACGGATCAATTTTCTTGCCAAACATGGTTTTATATGGCCTTTCGGAGTCGTTTTGTCCAAAATACTGTTTCCAAGTACAAAAGTGGTATTTTTCGTCCGAAATGGATGAAGTTGAATTTAGGGTCAAAGGTTGTCTTTTTGGGGCATTTTGCCCATAAGGTTGTTTCCATGCAAAAAAGTGGTATTTTTTGACCGAAACGGATACAGTTTAATTTTGAAGCCAGACATGGTTTTTTTTTTGCCTTTCGGAGTCGTTTTGTCCAAAATACCGTTTCCAAGCAGAAAAGCGGAATTTTTCGTCCAAAACGGACGAAGTAGAATTTTAGGGTCAAAGTTGGTCTTTTTGGGCCGTTCGGGGGACGTTGTGCTCTGAATGTCATTTTCACCCAAGAAAGTGGTATTTTTCGTCCGAAACGGACACGGATCAATTTTCTTGCCAAACATGGTTTTCTATGGCCTTCCGGAGTCGTTTTGTCCAAAATACCGTTTCCAAGTTGAAAAGTGGTATTTTTCGTCCAAAACGGACGAAGTTGAATTTAGGGTGAAAGGTTGTCTATTTTTTTTTTGGGGGGGGGTGGGGTGGGGGGCGTTTTGCTCAGAAGGTTGTTTCCACCCGAAAAAGTAGTATTTTTTGTCCGAAACGGATACGGTTGAATTTTCAAGCCAAACATGGTCTTTTATGGCCTTTCGAAGTCGTTTTGTCCAAAATACCGTTTCCAAGAAGAAAAGTGGTACTTTTCGTCCAAAACGGACGAAGTAGAATTTTAGGGTCAAAGTTGGACATTTTGCGCCTTTTGGGGGCATTTTGCTCAGAAGGTCGTTTCCATCCAAGAAAGTGGTGTTTTTCGTCCGAAATGGACACGGTTGAATTTTCTTGCCAAACCTGGTCTTTTAAGGCCTTTCGGTGTCGTTTTGTTTAAAGGACCATTTGCAAGCCAAAAAGTTGTATTGTTTTTCCGAAACGGACGAAGTTGAATTTTTGGGTCAAAGTTGGTCTTTCTGGGACTTTTGGGGGCGTTTTGCTCAGAAAGACGTTTCTACCCAAAAAAGCGGTATTTTTCGTCCGAAACGGATACAGTTGAATTTTCGAGCCAAACAAGGTCTTTTATGGCCTTACGGAGTCGTTTAGTCCAATTTTTCGTTTCCAACCAGAAAAGTGGTATTTTTCGTACAAAACGGACAAAGTTGAATTTTAGGGTGAGAGTTGGTCTTTTTGGGCCTTTCAGGGGGCGTTTTGCTAGGAAGTTCCTTTCTACCAAAGAAAGCGGCATTTTTCGTCCGAAACGGACACGGTTGAATTTTCTTGCCGGAGTTGGTCTTTTAAGGCCTTTTGGAGTCGTTTTGTTTCAAAGACCATTTCCAAGCCAAGAAATTGTATTTTTCGTCCGAAACGGACGAAGTTGAATTTTTGGGTCTAGGTTGCTCTTTTTTGGCCATTTGGGTCGTTTTGCTCAGAATGTCGTTTTCACCCAAGAAAGTGGTACTTTTCGTCCGAAACGGACACGGATCAATTTTCTTGCCAAACATGGTTTTATATGGCCTTTCGGAGTCGTTTTGTCCAAAATACTGTTTCCAAGTACAAAAGTGGTATTTTTCGTCCGAAATGGATGAAGTTGAATTTAGGGTCAAAGGTTGTCTTTTTTGGGGCATTTTGCCCATAAGGTTGTTTCCATGCAAAAAAGTGGTATTTTTGACCGAAACGGATACAGTTTAATTTTGAAGCCAGACATGGTTTTTTTTTTGCCTTTCGGAGTCGTTTTGTCCAAAATACCGTTTCCAAGCAGAAAAGCGGAATTTTTCGTCCAAAACGGACGAAGTAGAATTTTAGGGTCAAAGTTGGTCTTTTTGGGCCGTTCGGGGGACGTTGTGCTCTGAATGTCATTTTCACCCAAGAAAGTGGTATTTTTCGTCCGAAACGGACACGGATCAATTTTCTTGCCAAACATGGTTTTCTATGGCCTTCCGGAGTCGTTTTGTCCAAAATACCGTTTCCAAGTTGAAAAGTGGTATTTTTCGTCCAAAACGGACGAAGTTGAATTTAGGGTGAAAGGTTGTCTGTTTTTTTTTGGGGGGGGGGGGGGTGGGGGGGGGCGTTTTGCTTAGAAGGTTGTTTCCACCCGAAAAAGTAGTATTTTTTGTCCGAAATGGATACGGTTGAATTTTCAAGCCAAACATGGTCTTTTATGGCCTTTCGAAGTCGTTTTGTCCAAAATACCGTTTCAAGAAGAAAAGTGGTACTTTTCGTCCAAAACGGACGAAGTAGAATTTTAGGGTCAAAGTTGGTCATTTTGCGCCTTTTGTGGGCATTTTGCTCAGAAGGTCGTTTCCATCCAAGAAAGTGGTGTTTTTCGTCCGAAACGGACACGGATCAATTTTCTTGCCAAACATGGTTTTCTATGGCCTTCCGGAGTCGTTTTGTCCAAAATACCGTTTCCAAGTTGAAAAGTGGTATTTTTCGTCCGAAACGGACGAAGTTGAATTTAGGGTGAAAGGTTGTCCGTTTGTTTTATGGGGGGGGTGGGGGGGGGTGCGTTTTGCTCAGAAGGTTGTTTCCACCCGAAAAAGTAGTATTTTTTGTCCGAAACGGATACGGTTGAATTTTCAAGCCAAACATGGTCTTTTATGGCCTTTCGAAGTCGTTTTGTCCAAAATACCGTTTCCAAGAAGAAAAGTGGTACTTTTCGTCCAAAACGGACGAAGTAGAATTTTAGGGTCAAAGTTGGTCATTTTGCGCCTTTTGGGGGTATTTTGCTCAGAAGGTCGTTTCCATCCAAGAAAGTGGTGTTTTTCGTCCGAAACGGACACGGATCAATTTTCTTGCCAAACATGGTTTTCTATGGCCTTCCGGAGTCGTTTTGTCCAAAATACCGTTTCCAAGTTGAAAAGTGGTATTTTTCGTCCGAAACGGACGAAGTTGAATTTAGGGTGAAAGGTTGTCTGTTTTTTTTTTGGGGGGGGGGTGGGGGGGGCGTTTTGCTCAGAAGGTTGTTTCCACCCGAAAAAGTAGTATTTTTTGTCCGAAACGGATACGGTTGAATTTTCAAGCCAAACATGGTCTTTTATGGCCTTTCGAAGTCGTTTTGTCCAAAATACCGTTTCCAAGAAGAAAAGTGGTACTTTTCGTCCAAAACGGACGAAGTAGAATTTTAGGGTCAAAGTTGGTCATTTTGCGCCTTTTGGGGGCATTTTGCTCAGAAGGTCGTTTCCATCCAAGAAAGTGGTGTTTTTCGTCCGAAACGGACACGGATCAATTTTCTTGCCAAACATGGTTTTCTATGGCCTTCCGGAGTCGTTTTGTCCAAAATACCGTTTCCAAGTTGAAAAGTGGTATTTTTCGTCCGAAACGGACGAAGTTGAATTTAGGGTGAAAGGTTGTCTGTTTTTTTTTGGGGGGGGAGGGCGTTTTGCTCAGAAGGTTGTTTCCACCCGAAAAAGTAGTATTTTTTGTCCGAAACGGATACGGTTGAATTTTCAAGCCAAACATGGTCTTTTATGGCCTTTCGAAGTCGTTTTGTCCAAAATACCGTTTCCAAGAAGAAAAGTGGTACTTTTCGTCCAAAACGGACGAAGTAGAATTTTAGGGTCAAAGTTGGTCATTTTGCGCCTTTTGGGGGCATTTTGCTCAGAAGGTCGTTTCCATCCAAGAAAGTGGTGTTTTTCGTCCGAAACGGACACGGATCAATTTTCTTGCCAAACATGGTTTTCTATGGCCTTCCGGAGTCGTTTTGTCCAAAATAGCGTTTCCAAGTTGAAAAGTGGTATTTTTCGTCCGAAACGGACGAAGTTGAATTTAGGGTGAAAGGTTGTCTGTTTTTTTTTTGGGGGGGAGGGCGTTTTGCTCAGAAGGTTGTTTCCACCCGAAAAAGTAGTATTTTTTGTCCGAAACGGATACGGTTGAATTTTCAAGCCAAACATGGTCTTTTATGGCCTTTCGAAGTCGTTTTGTCCAAAATACCGTTTCCAAGAAGAAAAGTGGTACTTTTCGTCCAAAACGGACGAAGTAGAATTTTAGGGTCAAAGTTGGTCATTTTGCGCCTTTTGGGGGCATTTTGCTCAGAAGGTCGTTTCCATCCAAGAAAGTGGTGTTTTTCGTCCGAAACGGACACGGATCAATTTTCTTGCCAAACATGGTTTTCTATGGTCTTCCGGAGTCGTTTTGTCCAAAATACCGTTTCCAAGTTGAAAAGTGGTATTTTTCGTCCGAAACGGACGAAGTTGAATTTAGGGTGAAAGGTTGTTGTTTTTTTTTGGGGGGGAGGGCGTTTTGCTCAGAAGGTTGTTTCCACCCGAAAAAGTAGTATTTTTTGTCCGAAACGGATACGGTTGAATTTTCAAGCCAAACATGGTCTTTTATGGCCTTTCGAAGTCGTTTGTCCAAAATACCGTTTCCAAGAAGAAAAGTGGTACTTTTCGTCCAAAACGGACGAAGTAGAATTTTAGGGTCAAAGTTGGTCATTTTGCGCCTTTTGGGGGCATTTTGCTCAGAAGGTCGTTTCCATCCAAGAAAGTGGTGTTTTTCGTCCGAAACGGACACGGATCAATTTTCTTGCCAAACATGGTTTTCTATGGCCTTCCGGAGTCGTTTTGTCCAAAATACCGTTTCCAAGTTGAAAAGTGGTATTTTTCGTCCGAAACGGACGAAGTTGAATTTAGGGTGAAAGGTTGTCTGTTTTTTTTTGGGGGGGGTTGGAGGTGGGCGTTTTGCTCCGAAGGTTGTTTCCACCCGAAAAAGTAGTATTTTTTGTCCGAAACGGATACGGTTGAATTTTCAAGCCAAACATGGTCTTTTATGGCCTTTCGAAGTCGTTTTGTCCAAAATACCGTTTCCAAGAAGAAAAGTGGTACTTTTCGTCCAAAACGGACGAAGTAGAATTTTAGGGTCAAAGTTGGTCATTTTGCGCCTTTTGGGGGCATTTTGCTCAGAAGGTCGTTTCCATCCAAGAAAGTGGTGTTTTTCGTCCGAAACGGACACGGATCAATTTTCTTGCCAAACATGGTTTTCTATGGCCTTCCGGAGTCGTTTTGTCCAAAATACCGTTTCCAAGTTGAAAAGTGGTATTTTTCGTCCGAAACGGACGAAGTTGAATTTAGGGTGAAAGGTTGTCTGTTTTTTTTTTGGGGGGGGTGGGGGGGGGCGTTTTGCTCAGAAGGTTGTTTCCACCCGAAAAAGTAGTATTTTTTGTCCGAAACGGATACGGTTGAATTTTCAAGCCAAACATAGGTCTTTTATGGCCTTTCGAAGTCGTTTTGTCCAAAATACCGTTTCCAAGAAGAAAAGTGGTACTTTTCGTCCAAACGGACGAAGTAGAATTTTAGGGTCAAAGTTGGTCATTTTGCGCCTTTTGGGGGCATTTTGCTCAGAAGGTCGTTTCCATCCAAGAAAGTGGTGTTTTTCGTCCGAAACGGACACGGATCAATTTTCTTGCCAAACATGGTTTTCTATGGCCTTCCGGAGTCGTTTTGTCCAAAATACCGTTTCCAAGTTGAAAAGTGGTATTTTTCGTCCGAAACGGACGAAGTTGAATTTAGGGTGAAAGGTGTCTGTTTTTTTTTGGGGGGGGAGGGCGTTTTGCTCAGAAGGTTGTTTCCACCCGAAAAAGTAGTATTTTTTGTCCGAACGGATACGGTTGAATTTTCAAGCCAAACATGGTCTTTTATGGCCTTTCGAAGTCGTTTTGTCCAAAATACCGTTTCCAAGAAGAAAAGTGGTACTTTTCGTCCAAAACGGACGAAGTAGAATTTTAGGGTCAAAGTTGGTCATTTTGCGCCTTTTGGGGGCATTTTGCTCAGAAGGTCGTTTCCATCCAAGAAAGTGGTGTTTTTCGTCCGAAACGGACACGGATCAATTTTCTTGCCAAACATGGTTTTCTATGGCCTTCCGGAGTCGTTTTGTCCAAAATAGCGTTTCCAAGTTGAAAAGTGGTATTTTTCGTCCGAAACGGACGAAGTTGAATTTAGGGTGAAAGGTTGTCTGTTTTTTTTTGGGGGGGAGGGCGTTTTGCTCAGAAGGTTGTTTCCACCCGAAAAAGTAGTATTTTTGTCCGAAACGGATACGGTTGAATTTTCAAGCCAAACATGGTCTTTTATGGCCTTTCGAAGTCGTTTTGTCCAAAATACCGTTTCCAAGAAGAAAGTGGTACTTTTCGTCCAAAACGGACGAAGTAGAATTTTAGGGTCAAAGTTGGTCATTTTGCGCCTTTTGGGGGCATTTTGCTCAGAAGGTCGTTTCCATCCAAGAAAGTGGTGTTTTTCGTCCGAAACGGACACGGATCAATTTTCTTGCCAAACATGGTTTTCTATGGCCTTCCGGAGTCGTTTTGTCCAAAATACCGTTTCCAAGTTGAAAAGTGGTATTTTTCGTCCGAAACGGACGAAGTTGAATTTAGGGTGAAAGGTTGTCTGTTTTTTTTTGGGGGGGTGGGGGGGGGGGCGTTTTGCTCAGAAGGTTGTTTCCACCCGAAAAAGTAGTATTTTTTTGTCCGAAACGGATACGGTTGAATTTTCAAGCCAAACATGGTCTTTTATGGCCTTTCGAAGTCGTTTTGTCCAAAATACCGTTTCCAAGAAGAAAAGTGGTACTTTTCTTCCAAAACGGACGAAGTAGAATTTTAGGGTCAAAGTTGGTCATTTTGCGCCTTTTGGGGGCATTTTGCTCAGAAGGTCGTTTCCATCCAAGAAAGTGGTGTTTTTCGTCCGAAACGGACACAGATCAATTTTCTTGCCAAACATGGTTTTCTATGGCCTTCCGGAGTCGTTTTGTCCAAAATACCGTTTCCAAGTTGAAAAGTAGTATTTTTCGTCCGAAACGGACGAAGTTGAATTTAGGGTGAAAGGTTGTCTGTTTTTTTTTTTGGGGGGGGAGGGCGTTTTGCTCAGAAGGTTGTTTCCACCCGAAAAAGTTAGTATTTTTTGTCCGAAACGGATACGGTTGAATTTTCAAGCCAAACATGGTCTTTTATGGCCTTTCGAAGTCGTTTTGTCCAAAATACCGTTTCCAAGAAGAAAAGTGGTACTTTTCGTCCAAAACGGACGAAGTAGAATTTTAGGGTCAAAGTTGGTCATTTTGCGCCTTTGGGGGCATTTTGCTCAGAAGGTCGTTTCCATCCAAGAAAGTGGTGTTTTTCGTCCGAAACGGACACGGATCAATTTTCTTGCCAAACATGGTTTTCTATGGCCTTCCGGAGTCGTTTTGTCCAAAATACCGTTTCCAAGTTGAAAAGTGGTATTTTTCGTCCGAAACGGACGAAGTTGAATTTAGGGTGAAAGGTTGTCTGTTTTTTTTTGGGGGGGGGGGGGCGTTTTGCTCAGAAGGTTGTTTCCACCCGAAAAAGTAGTATTTTTTGTCCGAAACGGATACGGTTGAATTTTCAAGCCAAACATGGTCTTTTATGGCCTTTCGAAGTCGTTTTGTCCAAAATACCGTTTCCAAGAAGAAAAGTGGTACTTTTCGTCCAAAACGGACGAAGTAGAATTTTAGGGTCAAAGTTGGTCATTTTGCGCCTTTTGGGGGCATTTTGCTCAGAAGGTCGTTTCCATCCAAGAAAGTGGTGTTTTTCGTCCGAAACGGACACGGATCAATTTTCTTGCCAAACATGGTTTTTCTATGGCCTTCCGGAGTCGTTTTGTCCAAAATACCGTTTCCAAGTTGAAAAGTGGTATTTTTCGTCCGAAACGGACGAAGTTGAATTTAGGGTGAAAGGTTGTCTGTTTTTTTTTTGGGGGGGAGGGCGTTTTGCTCAGAAGGTTGTTTCCACCCGAAAAAGTAGTATTTTTTGTCCGAAACGGATACGGTTGAATTTTCAAGCCAAACATGGTCTTTTATGGCCTTTCGAAGTCGTTTTGTCCAAAATACCGTTTCCAAGAAGAAAAGTGGTACTTTTCGTCCAAAACGGACGAAGTAGAATTTTAGGGTCAAAGTTGGTCATTTTGCGCCTTTTGGGGGCATTTTGCTCAGAAGGTCGTTTCCATCCAAGAAAGTGGTGTTTTTCGTCCGAAACGGACACGGATCAATTTTCTTGCCAAACATGGTTTTCTATGGCCTTCCGGAGTCGTTTTGTCCAAAATACCGTTTCCAAGTTGAAAAGTGGTATTTTTCGTCCGAAACGGACGAAGTTGAATTTAGGGTGAAAGGTTGTTTGTTTTTTTTTGGGGGGGAGGGCGTTTTGCTCAGAAGGTTGTTTCCACGCGAAAAAGTAGTATTTTTTGTCCGAAACGGATACGGTTGAATTTTCAAGCCAAACATGGTCTTTTATGGCCTTTCGAAGTCGTTTTGTCCAAAATACCGTTTCCAAGAAGAAAAGTGGTACTTTTCGTCCAAAACGGACGAAGTAGGAATTTTAGGGTCAAAGTTGGTCATTTTGCGCCTTTTGGGGGCATTTTGCTCAGAAGGTCGTTTCCATCCAAGAAAGTGGTGTTTTTTCGTCCGAAACGGACACGGATCAATTTTCTTGCCAAACATGGTTTTCTATGGCCTTCCGGAGTCGTTTTGTCCAAAATACCGTTTCCAAGTTGAAAAGTGGTATTTTTCGTCCGAAACGGACGAAGTTGAATTTAGGGTGAAAGGTTGTCTGTTTTTTTTTTGGGGGGGAGGGCGTTTTGCTCAGAAGGTTGTTTCCACCCGAAAAAGTAGTATTTTTTGTCCGAAACGGATACGGTTGAATTTTCAAGCCAAACATGGTCTTTTATGGCCTTTCGAAGTCGTTTTGTCCAAAATACCGTTTCCAAGAAGAAAAGTGGTACTTTTCGTCCAAACGGACGAAGTAGAATTTTAGGGTCAAAGTTGGTCATTTTGCGCCTTTTGGGGGCATTTTGCTCAGAAGGTCGTTTCCATCCAAGAAAGTGGTGTTTTTCGTCCGAAACGGACACGGATCAATTTTCTTGCCAAACATGGTTTTCTATGGCCTTCCGGAGTCGTTTTGTCCAAAATACCGTTTCCAAGTTGAAAAGTGGTATTTTTCGTCCGAAACGGACGAAGTTGAATTTAGGGTGAAAGGTTGTCTGTTTTTTTTTGGGGGGGAGGGCGTTTTGCTCAGAAGGTTGTTTCCACCCGAAAAAGTAGTATTTTTTGTCCGAAACGGATACGGTTGAATTTTCAAGCCAAACATGGTCTTTTATGGCCTTTCGAAGTCGTTTTGTCCAAAATACCGTTTCCAAGAGAAAAGTGGTACTTTTCGTCCAAAACGACGAAGTAGAATTTTAGGGTCAAAGTTGGTCATTTTGCGCCTTTTTGGGGGCATTTGCTCAGAAGGTCGTTTCCATCCAAGAAAGTGGTGTTTTCGTCCGAAACGGACACGGATCAATTTTCTTGCCAAACATGGTTTTCTATGGCCTTCCGGAGTCGTTTTGTCCAAAATACCGTTTCCAAGTTGAAAAGTGGTATTTTTCGTCCGAAACGGACGAAGTTGAATTTAGGGTGAAAGGTTGTTTGTTTTTTTTTGGGGGGGAGGGCGTTTTGCTCAGAAGGTTGTTTCCACCCGAAAAAGTAGTATTTTTTGTCCGAAACGGATACGGTTGAATTTTCAAGCCAAACATGGTCTTTTATGGCCTTTCGAAGTCGTTTTGTCCAAAATACCGTTTCCAAGGAAAAGTGGTATTTTCGTCCAAACGGACGAATAGAATTTTAGGGTCAAAGTTGGTCATTTTTTTTTGGGGGCATTTTGCTCAGAAGGTGTTTCCATCCAAGAAAGTGGTGTTTTTGTCCGAAACGGATACGGTTGAATTTTCTTGCCAAACATGGTTTTTATGGCCTTCCGAGTCGTTTTGTCCAAAATACCGTTTCCAAGAAAAGTGGTATTTTCGTCCAAAACGGACGAAGTTGAATTTAGGGTCAAAGTTGTCTTTTTTTTGGGGGCATTTTGCTCAGAAGGTCGTTTCCACCAAAAGTGTGTTTTTTGTCCGAAACGGATACGGTTGAATTTTCAAGCCAAACATGGTCTTTTAAGGCCTTTCGGTGTCGTTTTGTTTAAAGGACCATTTGCAAGCCAAAAAGTTGTATTGTTTTTCCGAAACGGACGAAGTTGAATTTTGGGTCAAAGTTGGTCTTTTCTGGGCCTTTTGGGGGCGTTTTGCTCAGAAAGACGTTTCTACCCAAAAAAGCGGGTATTTTTCGTCCGAAATGGATACAGTTGAATTTTCGAGCCAAACAAGGTCTTTTATGGCCTTACGGAAGTCGTTTAGTCCAATTTTCGTTTTCCAACCAGAAAAGTGGTATTTTTCGTACAAAACGGACAAAGTTGAATTTTAGGGTGAGAGTTGGTCGTTTTGGGCCTTTCGGGGGCGTTTTGCTAGGAAGTTCCTTTCTACCCAAGAAAGCGGCATTTTTCGTCCGAAACGGACACGTTGAATTTTCTTGCCGGACTTGGTCTTTTAAGGGCCTTTTGGAGTCGTTTTGTTTAAAAGACCATTTCCAAGCCAAGAAATTGTATTTTTCGTCCGAAACGGACGAAGTTGAATTTTGGGTCTAGGTTGCTCTTTTTGGCCATTTGGGTCGTTTTGCTCAGAATGTCGTTTTCACCCAAGAAAGTGGTACTTTTCGTCCGAAACGGACACGGATCAATTTTCTTGCCAAACATGGTTTTATATGGCCTTTCGGAGTCGTTTTGTCCAAAAATACCGTTTCCAAGTACAAAAGTGGTATTTTTCGTCCGAAATGGATGAAGTTGAATTTAGGGTCAAAGGTTGTCTTTTTTGGGGCATTTTGCCCATAAGGTTGTTTCCATGCAAAAAAGTGGTATTTTTTGACCGAAACGGATACAGTTTAATTTGAAGCCAGACATGGTTTTTTTTTTTGCCTTTCGGAGTCGTTTTGTCCAAAATACCGTTTCCAAGCAGAAAAAGCGGAATTTTTCGACCAAAACGGACGAAGTAGAATTTTAGGGTCAAAGTTGGTCTTTTTGGGCCGTTCGGGGGACGTTGTGCTCTGAATGTCATTTTCACCCAAGAAAGTGGTATTTTTCGTCCGAAACGGACACGGATCAATTTTCTTGCCAAACATGGTTTTCTATGGCCTTCCGGAGTCGTTTTGTCCAAAATACCGTTTCCAAGTTGAAAAGTGGTATTTTTCGTCCAAAACGGACGAAGTTGAATTTAGGGTGAAAGGTTGTCTGTTTTTTTTTGGGGTGGGGGGTGGGGGGGGGGGGCGTTTTTGCTTAGAAGGTTGTTTTCCACCCGAAAAAGTAGTATTTTTTGTCCGAAATGGATACGGTTGAATTTTCAAGCCAAACATGGTCTTTTATGGCCTTTCGAAGTCGTTTTGTCCAAAATACCGTTTCCAAGAAGAAAAGTGGTACTTTTCGTCCAAAACGGACGAAGTAGAATTTTAGGGTCAAAGTTGGTCATTTTGCGCGTTTTGGGGGCATTTTGCTCAGAAGGTCGTTTCCATCCAAGAAAGTGGTGTTTTTCGTCCGAAACGGACACGGATCAATTTTCTTGCCAAACATGGTTTTCTATGGCCTTCCGGAGTCGTTTTGTCCAAAATACCGTTTCCAAGTTGAAAAGTGGTATTTTTCGTCCGAAACGGACGAAGTTGAATTTAGGGTGAAAGGTTGTCTGTTTTTTTTTTTTTGGGGGGGGGGGCGTTTTGCTCAGAAGGTGTTTCCACCCGAAAAAGTAGTATTTTTTGTCCGAAACGGATACGGTTGAATTTTCAAGCCAAACATGGTCTTTTATGGCCTTTCGAAGTCGTTTTGGTCCAAAATACCGTTTCCAAGAAAGAAAAGTGGTACTTTTCGTCCAAAACGGACGAAGTAGAATTTTAGGGTCAAAGTTGGTCATTTTGCGCCTTTTGGGGGCATTTTGCTCAGAAGGGTCCGTTTCCATCCAAGAAAGTGGTGTTTTTCGTCCGAAACGGACACGGATCAATTTTCTTGCCAACATGGTTTTCTATGGCCTTCCGGAGTCTTTTGTCCAAAATACCGTTTCCAAGTTGAAAAAGTGGTATTTTTTCGTCCGAAACGGACGAAGTTGAATTTAGGGTGAAAGGTTGTCTATTTTTTTTTTCGGGGGGGGGGGGGGGCGTTTTTGCTCAGAAGGTTGTTTCCACCCGAAAAAGTAGTATTTTTTGTCCGAAACGGATACGGTTGAATTTTCAAGCCAAACATGGTCTTTTATGGCCTTTCGAAGTCGTTTTGTCCAAAATACCATTTCCAAGAAGAAAGTGGTACTTTTCGTCCAAAACGGACGAAGTAGAATTTTAGGGTCAAAGTTGGTCATTTTGCGCCTTTTGGGGGTATTTTGCTCAGAAGGTCGTTTTCCATCCAAGAAAGTGGTGTTTTTCGTCCGAACGGACACGGATCAATTTTCTTGCCAAACATGGTTTTCTATGGCCTTCCGGAGTCGTTTTGTCCAAAATACCGTTTCCAAGTTGAAAAGTGGTATTTTTCGTCCGAAACGGACGAATTTGAATTTAGGGTGAAAGGTTGTCTATTTGTTTTTTTTGGGGGGGGGGGGGGGGCGTTTGCTCAGAAGGTTGTTTCCACCCGAAAAGTAGTATTTTTTTGTCCGAAACGGATACGGTTGATTGAATTTTCAAGCCAAACATGGTCTTTTGGCCTTTCGAAGTCGTTTTGTCCAAAATACCGTTTCCAAGAAGAAAAGTGGTACTTTTCGTCCAAAACGGACGAAGTAGAATTTTAGGGTCAAAGTTGGTCATTTTGCGCCTTTTGGGGGCATTTTGCTCAGAAGGTCGTTTCCATCCAAGAAAGTGGTGTTTTTTCGTCCGAAACGGACACGGTTGAATTTTCTTGCCAAACCTGGTCTTTTAAGGCCTTTCGGTGTCGTTTTGTTTAAAGACCATTTGCAAGCCAAAAAGTTGTATTGTTTTTCCGAAACGGACGAAGTTGAATTTTTGGGTCAAAGTTGGTCTTTCTGGGCCTTTTGGGGCGTTTTGCTCAGAAAGACGTTTCTACCCAAAAAAGCGGTATTTTCGTCCGAAATGGATACAGTTGAATTTTCGAGCCAAACAAGGTCTTTTATGGCCTTACGGAGTCGTTTAGTCCAATTTTTGTTTCCAACCAGAAAAGTGGTATTTTTCGCAAAACGGACAAAGTTGAATTTTAGGGTGAGAGTTGGTCGTTTTGGGCCTTTCGGGGGGCGTTTTGCTAGGAAGTTCCTTTCTACCCAAGAAAGCGGCATTTTTCGTCCGAAACGGACACGGTTGAATTTTCTTGCCGGACTTGGTCTTTTAAGGCCTTTTGGAGTCGTTTTGTTTAAAAGACCATTTCCAAGCCAAGAAATTGTATTTTTCGTCCGAAACGGACGAAGTTGAATTTTTGGGTCTAGGTTGCTCTTTTTTGGCCATTTGGGTCGTTTTGCTCAGAATGTCGTTTTCACCCAAGAAAGTGGTACTTTTCGTCCGAAACGGACACGGATCAATTTTCTTGCCAAACATGGTTTTATATGGCCTTTCGGAGTCGTTTTGTCCAAAATACCGTTTCCAAGTACAAAAGTGGTATTTTTCGTCCGAAATGGATGAAGTTGAATTTAGGGTCAAAGGTTGTCTTTTTTGGGGCATTTTGCCCATAAGGTTGTTTCCATGCAAAAAGTGGTATTTTTTGACCGAAACGGATACAGTTTAATTTTGAAGCCAGACATGGTTTTTTTTTTGCCTTTCGGTAGTCGTTTTGTCCAAAATACCGTTTCCAAGCAAAAAGCGAATTTTTCGACCAAAACGGACGAAGTAGAATTTTAGGGTCAAAGTTGGTCTTTTTGGGCCGTTCGGGGGACGTTGTGCTCTGAATGTCATTTTCACCCAAGAAAGTGGTATTTTTCGTCCGAAACGGACACGGATCAATTTTCTTGCCAAACATGGTTTTCTATGGCCTTCCGGAGTCGTTTTGTCCAAAATACCGTTTCCAAGTTGAAAAGTGGTATTTTTTCGTCCAAACGGACGAAGTTGAATTTAGGGTGAAAGGTTGTCTGTTTTTTTTTGGGGTGGGGGGGTGGGGGGGGGCGTTTTGCTTAGAAGGTTGTTTCCACCCGAAAAAGTAGTATTTTTTGTCCGAAATGGATACGGTTGAATTT
>JAENRU010000256.1:125000-131238 GCA_016647705.1 Eucommia ulmoides | reverse complement strand
AAAATTCACTTTTTCGAGTGGAAACGACCTTTTGATCAAATGCCCCAAAAATACCGAAAAAGACCGAGTTTGACCCGAAAATTCAACTGTCCGTTCGGACAAAAGATTTCACCTGTTTGGGTTGAAACGACCGTCATTACAAAACGTCCCCAAAATGCCCAAAAACACCAAATTCGACTAGATAATTTAACTTGCGTGGTTTCATTTAAAAAACCACACTTTTCTGGTTAGATACAGCCTTCTATGCAGAAGGCCACCAAAAGACCAAGTTTGACCCAAAAATTGAACTGTAACTGTTTCGGACGAAAAAATTCCACTTGTTTGGATGGAAACGAGTCTCAGTGCAAAATGCCCCGAAAATGCCAAAATAGACCAAATTTGACTAGATAATTTAACTGTAATTGTTTCGGACGAAAAATAACATTCTTTTGGATGGAAACGGTGCTCTAACGCAAAACACTCTCAAAAAGACCAAGTTTGACTTGAAAATTTAATTGTGTCCGTTTCTAACAAAAGCTACCATTTTTTTTTTGTGGAAACACCCTACAGAGCAAAAACCTCCTAAAATGCCCCAAAATTTCAATATTGACATAGAAAACGAAATGCATCCGTTTCGGACGAAAAATACTACTTTTACGGTGGAAACGACTTTCTGAGCTAAATGCCCATAAAAGGCCCAAAAAGACCATGTTTGACTAGAAAATTCAACTGCGTCCTTTTCGAATGAAAAATATCACTTTTCGAGTGGAAACGATCTTTTGATCAAAATGCCCCTAAAATACAGAAAAGACCGAGTTTGACCCGAAAATTCAACTGTGTCCATTTCGGACGAAAAATTTCACTTTTTTTGGGTTGAAACGACCTTCATTACAAAATGTCCCAAAAATGCCCAAAAACACCAAGTTCGACTAGATAATTTAACTGTGTCTGTTTCGTATGAAAAACCACACTTTTCTGGTTAGAAACGGCCTTCTATGCAGAAGGCCACCAAAAGACCAAGTTTGACCCGAAAATTCAACTGTTTCTGTTTCGGACGAAAAATTCCACATGTTTGGATGGAAACGAGAGTCAGTGCAAAACACCCCGAAAATGTCAAAATTGACCAAAATGGACTAGATAATTTAACTGTGATTGTTTCGGAGGAAAAATAATATTTTTTTGGATGGAAACGGGCCTCTACGCAAAACACTCCCAAAAAGACCAAGTTTGACTTGAAAATTGAATTGTGTCCGTTCCGGACATAAACGACCATTTTTTTTTTTTTTTTTTGTGGAAACACCCTACAGAGCGAAAAGCTCCTAAAATGCCCAAAAACTTCAATATTGACATAAAATACGAAATGCATCCGTTTCGGACGAAAAATACTACTTTTACGGTGGAAACGACTTTCTGAGCAAAATGCCCATAAAAGTCCCAAAAAGACAATGTTTGACTAGAAAATTCAACTGTGTCCTTCTCAAATGAAAAATATCGCTTTTCGAGTGGAAACGACCTTTGATCAAAATGCCCCTGAAATACTGAAAAAGACCGAGTTTGACCTGAAAATTCGACTGTGTCCGTTTCGGACGAAAAATTTCCCTTGTTTGGGTTGAAACGACCGTCACAACAAAACGTCCCCAAAATGCCCAAAAACACCAAGTTTGACTAGATAATTTAACTGTGTCTGTCTCGTATGAAAAACTACACTTTTTTGGTTAGAAACTGCCTTCTATGCAGAGGGCCACCAAAAGAACAAGTTTGACCCGAAAATTCAACTGTAACTGTGTCGGACGAAAAATTCCACTTGTTCGGATGGAAACAAGTCTCAGTGCAAAACGCCCCGAAAATGTCAAAATAGACCAAAATGGACTAGATAATTTAACTGTGATTGTTTCGGAGGAAAAATAATATTTTTTGTGGATGGAAACGGGCCACTACGCAAAACACTCCCAAAAAGACCAAGTTTGACTTGAAAAATGAATTGTGTCCGTTCCGGACAAAAACTACCATTTTTTTTTTTTTTTTGTGGAAACACCCTACATAGCAAAAAGCTCCTAAAATGCGCAAAAATTTCAATATTGACATAAAATACGAAATGCATCCATTTCGGACGAAAAATACTACTTTTACGGTGAAAACGACTTTCTGAGCAAAATGCCCATAAAAGACCCAAAAATACCATGTTTGACTAGAAAATTCAACTGTGTCCTTTTCGAATGAAAAATATCACTTTTCGAGTGGAAACGACTTTTTGATCAAAATGCCCCTAAAATACCGAAAAAGACCGAGTTTGACCCGAAAATTCGACTGTGTCCGCTTCGGACAAAAAATTTCACTTGTTTGGGTTGAAACTACCATCATTACAAAACGTCCCCAAAATGCCCAAAAACACCAAGTTTGACTAGATAATTTAACTGTGTCTGTTTTGTATGAAAAACCACACTTTTTGGTTAGAAACAGCCTTCTATGCAGAGGGCCACCAAAAGACCAAGTTTGACCCGAAAATTCAACTGTGTCTGTTTCGGACGAAAAATTCCACTTGTTTAGATGGAAACGAGTCTCAGTGCAAAACGCCACGAAAATGTCAAAATAGACCAGAATGGACTAGATAATTTAACTGTGATTGTTTCGGAGGAAAAACAATATTTTTTTTTGGATGGAAACAGGCCTCTACGCAAAACACTCCCAAAAAGACCAAGTTTGACTTGAAAATTGAATTGTGTCCGTTCTGGTCAAAACTAGCATTTTTTTTTGTGGAAACACCCTACAGAGCAAAAAGCTCCTAAAATGCCCAAAAATTTCAATATTGACATAAAATACGAAATGCATCCGTTTCGGATGAAAAATACTACTTTTACGGTGGAAACGACTTTCTGAGCAAAATGCCCATAAAAGACCCAAAAAGACCATGTTTGACTAGAAAATTCAACTGTGTCCTTTTCGAATGAAAAATATCACTTTTCGAGTGGAAATGACCTTTTGATCAAAATGCCCCTAAAATACCGAAAAAGACCGAGTTTGACCCGAAAATTCAACTGTGTCCGTTTCGGACGAAAAATTTCACTTGTTTGGGTTGAAACGAACGTCATTACAAAACGTCCCCAAAATGCCCAAAAACACCAAGTTTGACTAGATAATTTAAGTGTGTGTGTCTCGTATGAAAAACCACACTTTTTTGGTTAGAAACAGCCTTCTATGCAGAGGGCCACCAAAAGACCAAGTTTGACCCGAAAATTCAACTGTATCTGTTTCGGACGAAAAATTCCACTTGTTTGGATGGAAACGAGTCTCAGTGCAAAACGCCCCGAAAAAGTCAAAATAGACCAAAATGTACTAGATAATTTAACTGTGATTGTTTCGGAGGAAAAATAATATTTTTTTTGGATGGAAACGGGCCTCTACGCAAAACACTCCCAAAAAGACCAAGTTTGACTTGAAAATTGAATTGTGTCCATTCCGGACAAAAACTACCATTATTTTTTTGTGGAAACACCCTACAGAGCAAAAAGCTCCTAAAATGCCCAAAAATTTCAATATTGACATAAAATACGAAATGCATCCGTTTCGGACGAAAAATACTACTTTTACGGTGGAAACGACTTTCAGAGCAAAATGCCCATAAAAGATCCAAAAAGACAATGTTTGACTAGAAAATTCAACTGTGGCGTTTTCGAATGAAAAATATCACTTTTCGAGTGGAAACGACCTTTTGATTAAAATGCCCCTAAAATACCGAAAAAGACCGAGTTTGACCCGAAAATTCAACTGTGTCCGTTTCGGACGAAAAATTTCACCTGTTTGGGTTGAAACGACCGTCATTACAAAACGTCCCCAAAATGCCCAAAAACACCAAGTTTGACTAGATAATTTAACTGTGTCTGTCTCGTATGAAAAACTATACTTTTTTGGTTAGAAACTGCCTTTTATGCAGAGGACCACCAAAAGACCAAGTTTGACCCGAAAATTCAACTGTAACTGTGTCGGACGAAAAATTCCACTTGTTCGGATGGAAACAAGTCTCAGTGCAAAACGCCCCGAAAATGTAAAAATAGACGAAAATGGACTAGATAATTTAACTGTGATTGTTTCGGAGGAAAAATAATATTTTTTTGGATGGAAACGGGCCTCTACGCAAAACACTACCAAAAAGACCAAGTTTGAATTGAAAATTGAATTGTGTCCGTTCCGGACAAAAACTACCATTTTTTTTTGTGGAAACACCCTACAGAGCAAAAAGCTCCTAAAACGCCCCAAAATTTCAATATCGACATAAAAAACGAAATGCATCCGTTTCGGACGAAAAATACTACTTTTACGGTGGAAACGACTTTCGGAGCAAAATGCCCATAAAAGGCCCAAAAAGACCATGTTTGACTAGAAAATTCAACTGTGTCCTTTTCGAATGAAAAATATCGCTTTTCGAGTGGAAACGACCTTTTGATCAAAATGCCCCTAAAATACCAAAAAAGACCGAGTTTGACCCGAAAATTCAACTGTGTCCGTTTCGGACGAAAAATTTCACATGTTTGGGTTGAAACGACCTTCATTACAAAACGTCCCAAAAATTCCCAAAAACACCAAGTTCAACTAGATAATTTAACTGTGTCTGTTTCGTATGGAAAACCACACTTTTCTGGTTAGAAACAGCCTTCTATGCAGAAGGCCACCAAAAGACCAATTTTGACCCGAAAATTCAACTCTGTCTGTTTCGGACGAAAAATTCCACTTCTTTGGATGGAAACGAGTCTCAATGCGAAACTCCCCGAAAATGTCAAAATAGACCAAAATGGACTAGATAATTTAACTGTGATTGTTTCGGAGGAAAAATAATATTTTTTTGGATGGAAACGGGCCTCTACGCAAAACACTCTGATGCGAACCTCACCAAGAATTAGTGAGACCCGAAACCAGTGTCTTTGCTAGGATCGATCTAAAATCTGGATTTATAATGAAAAGAAAGAAAGGAAGAACACAAAAATACAGAATGTTTGATAGAAACCTTGACCCAACGTTTATGAATGAAACGCGAACCAAAGGTATAAAATAACAAACCTCGACCCAAAGATTATAATGAAATCACGAACCGAAGTTATAGAGTTTGAACGCCACAAGAAATTCTTGATAAGTTCAAAGAAAAGTTCTATGAAGAACTCAAGAGAAAACTCTCTCAATTTGATATATTATTCAAGTAATGTGTTTTTCCCATGGAATACAACTCTCTTAAATAGGCAACCAACACAAAGGAGAGCCTAGGCTAGTGGGTGGTCAAGCACACCCTACCTTAGATAGGGGCGGTCTTTCACACCTAGGGTTGTCCTTTTTACACAAGAAGTCTTCAACTTTAGCACACCCTACTATAGATAGTGGGTGGCCTTTCACACCTAGGGGGAGGCTACAAGAACAAAAGTCCTAGATGCCTTTCAAACTTATTACAAGATCAATACTAGAAAATAAAAATACTAATTGGCATTGATGTCTTACAAAATGATATAAACTAAAATAAATAAGTAGAATTTCGTGGGTCTCATGTTTTGGCCCATTTAAGTTCATGACTAAGCCCATTTGCTTGCCTTTATGAGATGGATTAGGCCTTGATTGCCATTTGGGCCTAACTTGGACATTATGACTTTAGATTCAGCCCATATATCTTGAATTAGCCCATTAAGTGCTTCTTTGATCTTCTTGGATCTTGCCCTCGTAATAGGCCCAATTGGAACATGCAGCGGATCCTTTGTTGGTGCACGTTGGTTCTCATCATCCCTCCTCTCTTCAAAAGGATTCGACCTCGAATCGTCTCCTACATCAAACGGAGAAAGATCAGAAACATTAAATGTTACACTAACTTTATACTCACCTGGAAGATCTAGCTTGTATGCATTATCATTGATCCTCTCAAGGACTTTAAATGGACCATCCCCTCTTGGATGTAGCTTGGACCGCCTATGGACTGGAAATCTTTCTTTTCTCATGTGTACCCAAACCCATTCACCCGGTTCAAAGACGACTCGTCTACGGCCCTTGTTGGCTTTGATCGCATATTGCTCGTTTTTCTTTTCTATGTGTTGTCGTACATTTTCATGGAGTTTCTTCACCATCTCTGCCTTCTTTTGACCATCCAAACTTGTCCTTTCATTAACTGGCAAAGGCAACAAATCCAAAGGAGTTAGTGGATTAAACCATAAACAATCTCAAATGGTGAAAAATCAGTAGTAGAATGAACACTTCGATTATATGCAAACTCAATGAATGACAAACAATC
>JAENRU010000256.1:35000-120000 GCA_016647705.1 Eucommia ulmoides | reverse complement strand
ATTCAAGTAATGTGTTTTTCCCATGGAATACAACTCTCTTAAATAGGCAACCAACACAAAGGAGAGCCTAGGCTAGTGGGTGGTCAAGCACACCCTACCTTAGATAGGGGGCGGTCTTTCACACCTAGGGTTGTCCTTTTTACACAAGAAGTCTTCAACTTTAGCACACCCTACTATAGATAGTGGATGGCCTTTCACACCTAGGGGGAGGCTACAAGAACAAAAGTCCTAGATGCCTTTCAAACTTATTACAAGATCAATACTAGAAAATAAAAATACTAATTGGCATTGATGTCTTACAAAATGATATAAACTAAAATAAATAAGTAGAATTTCGTGGGTCTCATGTTTTGGCCCATTTAAGTTCATGACTAAGCCCATTTGCTTGCCTTTATGAGATGGATTAGGCCTTGATTGCCATTTGGGCCTAACTTGGGCATTATGACTTTAGATTCAGCCCATATATCTTGAATTAGCCCATTAAGTGCTTCTTTGATCTTCTTGGATCTTGCCCTCGTAATAGGCCCAATTGGAACATGCAGCGGATCCTTTGTTGGTGCACGTTGGTTCTCATCATCCCTCCTAAAAAAGACCAAGTTTGACTTGAAATTGAAATGTGTCTGTTCCGGACAAAAACGACCATTTTTTTTTTGTGGAAACACCCTACAGAGCAAAAAGCTCCTAAAATGTCCAAAAATTTCAATATTGACATAAAATATGAAATGTGTCCTTTTCGAATGAAAAATATCACTTTTCGGGTGGAAACGACCTTTTGATCAAAATGCCCCTAAAATACCGAAAAAGATCGAATTTGACACGAAAATTCAACTGTGTCCGTTTCGGACGAAAATTTTCACTTGTTTGGGTTGAAACGACTGTCATTACAAAACGTTCCCAAAATGCCCAAAAACACCAAGTTCGACTAGATAATTTAACTGTGTCTGTTTCGTATGAAAAACCACACTTTTCTGGTTAGAAACAGCCTTCTATGCAAAAGGCCACCAAAAGACCAAGTTTGACCCGAAAATTCAACTATGTCTGTTTCGGACGAAAAATTCCACTTGTTCGGATGGAAACAAGTCTCAGTGCAAAACACCCCGAAAATTTAAAAATAGACGAAAATGGACTAGATAATTTAACTGTGATTGTTTCGGAGGAAAAATAATATTTTTTTGGATGGAAACGGGCCTCTACGCAAAACACTACCAAAAAGACCAAGTTTGAATTGAAAATTGAATTGTGTCCGTTCCGGACAAAAACTACCATTTTTTTTTGTGGAAACACCCTACAGAGCAAAAAGCTCCTAAAACGCCCCAAAATTTCAATATCGACATAAAAAATGAAATGCATCCGTTTCGGACGAAAAATACTACTTTTAAGGTGGAAACGACTTTCTGAGCAAAATGCCCATAAAAGGCCCAAAAAGACCATGTTTGACTAGAAAATTCAACTGTGTCCTTTTCGAATGAAAAATATCGCTTTTCGAGTGGAAACGACCTTTTGATCAAAATGCCCCTAAAATACCGAAAAAGACCGAGTTTGACTCGAAAATTCAACTGTGTCCGTTTCGGACGAAAAATTTCACTTGTTTGGGTTGAAACGACCGTCCTTACAAAACGTCCCCAAAATGCCCAAAAACACTAAGTTCGACTTGATAATTTAACTACGTGGTGTGGTTTGAAAAACCACACTTTTTTGGTTAGATACGGCCTTCTATGCAGAAGGCCAGCAAAAGACCAAGTTTGACCCGAAAATTCAACTGTAATTGTTTCGGACGAAAAATTCCACTTGTTTGGATGGAAACGAGTGTCAGTGCAAAATATCCGAAAATGCCAAAATAGACCAAATTTGACTAGATAATTTAACATTGATTGTTTCGGATGAAAAATAACATTTTTTTGGATGGAAACGGGCCCCTACGCAAAACACTCCCGAAAAAACCAAGTTTGACTTGAAAATTGAATTGTGTCCGTTTCGGACAAAAACTACCTTTTTTTTTTTGTGGAAACACCCTACAGAGCAAAAACCTCCTAAAATGCCCCAAAATTTCAATATTGACATAAAAAACGAAATGCATCCGTTTCGGATGAAAAATACTACTTTTACGGTGGAAACGACTTTCTGAGCAAAATGCCCGTAAAAGGCCCAAAAAGACCATGTTTGACTAGAAAATTCAACTGCGTCCTTTTCGAATGAAAAATGTCACTTTTCGAGTCGAAACGACCTTTGATCAAAATGCCCCTAAAATACTGAAAAAGTCCGAGTTTGACCCGAAAATTCAACTGTGTCTGTTTTGGACGAAAAATTTCACTTGTTTGGGTTGAAACGAGTCTCAGTGCAAAACGCCCCGAAAATGTCAAAATAGACTAGATAATTTAACAGTGATTGTTTCAGAGGAAAAATAACTTTTTTTTGGATGGAAACGGGCCTCTACGCAAAACACTCCCAAAAAGACCAAGTTTGAATTGAAAATTGAATTGTGTCCGTTACGGACAAAACTACCATTTTTTTTTTCTGGAAACACCCTACAGAGCAAAAAGCTCCTAAAATGCCCAAAAATTTCAATATTGACATAAGAAACGAAACGCATCCGTTTCGGACGAAAAATACTACTTTTACGGTGGAAACGACTTTCTGAGCAAAATGCCCGTAAAAGGCCCAAAAAGACCATGTTTGACTAGAAAATTCAACTATGTCCTTTTCGAATGAAAAATATCACTTTTCGAGTGGAAACGACCTTTTGATCCAAATGCCCCTAAAATATCCAAAAAGATCGAGTTTGACCTGAAAATTCAACTGTGTCCGTTTCGGACGAAACATTTCACTTGTTTGGGTTGAAACGACCGTCATTACAAAACGTCCCCAAAATGCCCGAAAACACCAAGTTCGACTAGATAATTTAACTGTGTGGTTTCGTATGAAAAACCACACTTTTCTGGTTAGAAACAGCCTTCTACGCAGAAGGCCAACAAAAGACCAAGTTTGACCCGAAAATTCAACTGTAACTGTTTCGGACGAAAAATTCCACTTGTTTGGATGGAAACGAGTGTCAGGGCAAAATGCCCCGAAAATGCCAAAATAGACCAAATTTGACTAGATAATTTAACTGTGATTGTTTCGGATGAAAAATAACATTTTTTTGGAAGGAAACGGGGCTCTACGCTAAACACTCCCAAAAGGACCAAGTTTAACTTGAAAATTGAATTGTGTCCGCTTCGGACAAAAGCTACCATTTTTTTTTTGTGGAAACACCCTACAGAGCAAAAAGCTCCTAAAATGCCCAAAAATTTCAATATCGACATAAAAAACGAAATGCATCCGTTTCGGATGAAAAATACTACTTTTACGGTGGAAACGACTTTCTGAGGAAAATGCCCATAAAAGGCCCAAAAAGACCATGTTTGACTAGAAAATTCAACTGTGTCCTTTTCGAATGAAAAATATCGCTTTTCGAGTAGAAACGACCTTTTGATCAAAATGCCCCTAAAATATCGAAAAATACCGAGTTTGACCCGAAAATTCAACTGTGTCCGTTTCGGACGAAAAATTTCACTTGTTTGGGTTGAAACGACGGTCTTTACAAAACGTCCCCAAAATGCCCAAAAACACCAAGTTCGACTAGATAATTTAACTGCGTGTTTTCGTTTGAAAACCCAAACTTTTCTGGTTAGATACAGCCTTCGATGCAGAAGGCCACCAAAAGACCAAGTTTGATACAAAAATTCAACTGTAACTGTTTCGGACGAAAAATTCCACTTGTTTGGATGGAAACGAGTGTCAGTGCAAAATGCCCCGAAAATGCCAAAATAGACCAAATTTGACTAGATAATTTCACTGTGATTGTTTCGGATGAAAAATAACATTTTTTTGGATGGAAACGGGCCTCTACGCAAAACACTCCCGAAAAGACCAAGTTTGACTTGAAAATTGAATTGTGTCCGTTTCGGACAAAAACTACCATTTTTTTTTTGTGGAAACACCCTACAGAGCAAAAACCTCCTAAAATGCCCCAAAATTTCAATATTGACATAAAAAATGAAATGCATCCGTTTCGGACGAAAAATACTACTTTTACGGTGGAAACGACTTTCTGAGCTAAATACCCATAAATGGCCCAAAAAGACCATGTTTGACTAGAAAATTCAACTGCGTCCTTTTCGAATGAAAAATGTCACTTTTCGAGTCGAAACGACCTTTGATCAAAATGCCCCTAAAATACTGAAAAAGTCCGAGTTTGACCCGACAATTCAACTGTGTCTGTTTTGGACGAAAAATTTCACTTGTTTGGGTTGAAACGAGTCTCAGTGCAAAACGCCCCGAAAATGTCAAAATAGACTAGATAATTTAACAGTGATTGTTTCAGAGGAAAAATAACTTTTTTTTGGATGGAAACGGGCCTCTACGCAAAACACTCCCAAAAAGACCAAGTTTGAATTGAAAATTGAATTGTGTCCGTTACGGACAAAACTACCATTTTTTTTTTCTGGAAACACCCTACAGAGCAAAAAGCTCCTAAAATGCCCAAAAATTTCAATATTGACATAAGAAACGAAACGCATCCGTTTCGGACGAAAAATACTACTTTTACGGTGGAAACGACTTTCTGAGCAAAATGCCCGTAAAAGGCCCAAAAAGACCATGTTTGACTAGAAAATTCAACTATGTCCTTTTCGAATGAAAAATATCACTTTTCGAGTGGAAACGACCTTTTGATCCAAATGCCCCTAAAATATCCAAAAAGATCGAGTTTGACCTGAAAATTCAACTGTGTCCGTTTCGGACGAAACATTTCACTTGTTTGGGTTGAAACGACCGTCATTACAAAACGTCCCCAAAATGCCCGAAAACACCAAGTTCGACTAGATAATTTAACTGTGTGGTTTCGTATGAAAAACCACACTTTTCTGGTTAGAAACAGCCTTCTACGCAGAAGGCCAACAAAAGACCAAGTTTGACCCGAAAATTCAACTGTAACTGTTTCGGACGAAAAATTCCACTTGTTTGGATGGAAACGAGTGTCAGGGCAAAATGCCCCGAAAATGCCAAAATAGACCAAATTTGACTAGATAATTTAACTGTGATTGTTTCGGATGAAAAATAACATTTTTTTGGAAGGAAACGGGGCTCTACGCTAAACACTCCCAAAAAGACCAAGTTTAACTTGAAAATTGAATTGTGTCCGCTTCGGACAAAAGCTACCATTTTTTTTTTGTGGAAACACCCTACAGAGCAAAAAGCTCCTAAAATGCCCCAAAATTTCAATATCGACATAAAAAACGAAATGCATCCGTTTCGGATGAAAAATACTACTTTTACGGTGGAAACGACTTTCTGAGGAAAATGCCCATAAAAGGCCCAAAAAGACCATGTTTGACTAGAAAATTCAACTGTGTCCTTTTCGAATGAAAAATATCGCTTTTCGAGTAGAAACGACCTTTTGATCAAAATGCCCCTAAAATATCGAAAAATACCGAGTTTGACCCGAAAATTCAACTGTGTCCGTTTCGGACGAAAAATTTCACTTGTTTGGGTTGAAACGACGGTCTTTACAAAACGTCCCCAAAATGCCCAAAAACACCAAGTTCGACTAGATAATTTAACTGCGTGTTTTCGTTTGAAAACCCACACTTTTCTGGTTAGATACAGCCTTCGATGCAGAAGGCCACCAAAAGACCAAGTTTGATCCGAAAATTCAACTGTAACTGTTTCGGACGAAAAATTCCACTTGTTTGGATGGAAACGAGTCTTAGGGCAAAATGCCCCGAAAATGCCAAAATAGACCAAATTTGACTAGATAATTTCACTGTGATTGTTTCGGATGAAAAATAACATTTTTTTGAATGGAAACGGGCCTCTACGCAAAACACTCCCGAAAAGACCAAGTTTGACTTGAAAATTGAATTGTGTCCGTTTCGGACAAAAACTACCATTTTTTTTTTGTGGAAACACCCTACAGAGCAAAAACCTCCTAAAATGCCCCAAAATTTCAATATTGACATAAAAAATGAAAAGCATCTGTTTCGGACGAAAAATACTACTTTTACGGTGGAAACGACTTTCTGAGCTAAATGCCCATAAAAGGCCCAAAAAGACCATGTTTGACTAGAAAATTCAACTGCGTCCTTTTCGAATGAAAAATGTCACTTTTCGAGTCGAAACGACCTTTGATCAAAATGCCCCTAAAATACCGAAAAAGACCGAGTTTGACCCGAAAATTCAACTGTGTCTGTTTTGGACGAAAAATTTCACTTGCTTGGGTTGAAACGACCGTCATTACAAAACGCCCCCAAAATGCCCAAAAACACCAAGTTTGACAAGATAATTTAACTGTGTCTGTTTCGTATGAAAGACCACACTTTTTTGGTTAGAAACAGCCTTCTATGCAGAGGGCCACCAAAAGACCAAGTTTGACCCGAAAATTCAACTGTGTCTGTTTCGGACGAAAAATTCCACTTGTTTGTATGGAAACGAGTCTCAGTGCAAAACGCCCCAAAAATGTCAAAATAGACTAGAATGGACTAGATAATTTAACTGTGATTGTTTCGGAGGAAAAATAATATTTTTTTGGATGGAAACGGGCTTCTACGCAAAACACTCCCAAAAAGACCAAGTTTGACTTCAAAATTGAATTGGGTCCGTTCCGGACAAAAACTACCATTTTTTTTTTGTGGAAACACCCTGCAGAGCGAAAAGCTCCTAAAATGCCCAAAAACTTCAATATTGACATAAAATACGAAATGCATCCGTTTCGGACGAAAAATACTACTTTTACGGTGGAAACGACTTTCTGAGCAAAATGCCCATAAAAGTCCCAGAAACACCATGTTTGACTAGAAAATTCAATTGTGTCCTTTTCGAATGAAAAATATCGCTTTTCGAGTGGAAACGACCTTTTGATCAAAATGCCCCTGAAATATCGAAAAAGACCGAGTTTGACCCGAAAATTCAACTGTATCCGTTTCGGACGAAAAATTTCCCTTGTTTGGGTTGAAACGACCGTCACTACAAAACGTCCCCAAAATGCCCAAAAACACCAAGTTTGACTAGATAATTTAACTGTGTCTGTCTCGTATGAAAAACTACACTTTTTTGGTTAGAAACAGCCTTCTATGTAGAGGGCCACCAAAAGTCCAAGTTTGACCCGAAAATTCAACTGTAACTGTTTCGGAGGAAAAATTCCACTTGTTTGGATGGAAACGAGTCTCAGTGCAAAACGCCCCGAAAATGTCAAAATAGACCAAAATGGACTAGATAATTTAACTGTGATTGTTTCGGAGGAAAAATAATATTTTTTTGGATGGAAACGGGCCTCTACGCAAAACATTCCCAAAAAGACAAAGTTTGACTTCAAAATTGAATTGGGTCCGTTCCGGACAAAAACTACCATTTTTTTTTTGTGGAAATACCCTGCAGAGCGAAAAGCTCCTAAAATGCCCAAAAACTTCAATATTGACATAAAATACGAAATGCATCCGTTTCGGACGAAAAATACTACTTTTACGGTGGAAACGACTTTCTGAGCAAAATGCCCATAAAAGTCCCAAAAAGACCATGTTTGACTAGAAAATTCAACTGTGTCCTTTTCGAATTAAAAATATCGCTTTTCGAGTGGAAACGACCTTTTGATGAAAATGCCCCTGAAATACCGAAAAAGACCGAGTTTGACCCGGAAATTCAACTGTGTCCGTTTCGGACGAAAAATTTCCCTTGTTTGGGTTGAAACGACCGTCACTACAAAACGTCCCCAAAATGCCCAAAAAAACCAAGTTTGACTAGATAATTTAACTGTGTCTGTCTCGTATGAAAAACTACACTTTTTTGTTTAGAAACAGCCTTCTATGTAGAGGGCCACCAAAAGTCCAAGTTTGACCCGAAAATTCAACTGTAACTGTTTCGGACGAAAAATTCCACTTGTATGGACGGAAACGAGCCCCAGTGCAACACGCCCCGAAAATGTCAAAATAGACCAGAATGGAGTAGATAATTTAACTGTGATTGTTTCGGAGGAAAAATAATATTTTTTTGGATGGAAACGGGCCTCAACGCAAAACACTCCCAAAAAGACCAAGTTTGACTTGAAAATTGAATTGTGTCCGTTCCGGACAAAAACTACCATTTTTTTTTTTTGTGGAAACACCCTAGAAAGCAAAAAGCTCCTAAAATGCCCAAAAATTTCAATATGGACATAAAATACGAAATGCATCCGTTTCGGAAGAAAAATACTACTTTTACGGTGGAAACGACTTTCTGAGCAAAATGCCCATAAAAGACCCAAAAAGACCATGTTTGACTAGAAAATTCAACTGTGTTCTTTTCGAATGAAAAATATCACTTTTCGAGTGGAAACGACCTTTTGATCAAAGTGCCCCTAAAATACCGAAAAAGACCGAGTTTGACCTGAAAATTCAACTGTATCCGTTTCGGACGAAAACTTTCCCTTGTTTGGGTTGAAACGACCGTCACTACAAAACGTCCCCAAAATGCCCAAAAACACCAAGTTTGACTAGATAATTTAACTGTGTCTGTCTCGTATGAAAAACCACACTTTTCTGGTCAGAAACAGCCTTCTATGCAGAAGGCCACGAAAAGTCCAAGTTTCACCCAAAAATTCAACTGTAACTGTTTCGGACGAAAAATTCCACTTGTTTGGATGGAAACGAGTCTCAGTGCAAAATGCCCCAAAAATTCCAAAATAGACCAAATTTGACTAGATAGTTTTACTGTGATTGTTTCGGATGAAAAATAACATTCTTTTGGATGGAAACGGCGCTCTACGCAAAACACTCTCAAAAACACCAAGTTTGACTTGAAAATTGAATTGTGTCCGTTTCTAACAAAAGGTACCATTTTTTTTGGTGGAAACACCCTACAGAGCAAAAAGCTCCTAAAATGCCCCAAAATTTCAATATTGACGAAAAATACGAAATGCATCCTTTTCGGACGAAAAATACTACTTTTACGGTGGAAATGACTTTCTGAGCAAAATGCCCATAAAAGACCCAAAAAGACCTTGTTTGACTAGAAAATTCAACTATGTTCGTTTCGGACGAAAATTTCACCTGTTTGGGTTGAAACGACCGTCGTTACAAAACGTCCCCAAAATGCCCAAAAACACCAAGTTTGACTAGATAATTTAACTGTGTCTGTCTCGTATGAAAAACTACACTTTTTTGGTCAGAAACAGCCTTCTATGCAGAGGGCCACCAAAAGGCCAAGTTTGACCCGAAAATTCAACTGTAACTGTGTCGGACGAAAAATTCCACTTGTTCGGATGGAGACAAGTCTCAGTGCAAAACGCCCCGAAAATGTAAAAATAGACGAAAATGGACTAGATAATTTAACTGTGATTGTTTCGGAGGAAAAATAATATTTTTTTGGATGGAAACGGGCCTCTACGCAAAACGCTACCAAAAGACCAAGTTTGACTTGAAAATTGAATTGTGTCCGTTCCGGACAAAAACTACCATTTTTTTTTTGTGGAAACACCCTACAGAGCAAAAAGCTCCTAAAATGCCCAAAAATTTCAATATTGACAAAAAATACGAAATGCATCCGTTTCGGACGAAAAATACTACTTTTACGGTGGAAACGACTTTCTGAGCAAAATGCCCATAAAAGACCCAAAAAGACCATGTTTGACTAGAAAATTCAACTGTGTCCTTTTCGAATGAAAAATATCGCTTTTCGAGTGGAAACGACCTTTTGATGAAAATGCCCCTAAAATACCGAAAAAGACCGAGTTTGACCCGAAAATTCAACTGTGTCCGTTTCGGACGAAAGATTTCCTTCGTTTGGGTTGAAACGACCGTCACTACAAAACGTCCCCAAAATGCCGAAAAACACCAAGTTTGACTAGATAATTTAACTGTGTCTGTCTCGTATGAAAAACTACACTTTTGTGGTTGGAAACGAGTTTGGACAAAAATTCAACTGTTTCTGTTTCGGACGAAAAATTCCACATGTTTGGAAGGAAACGAGTCTCAGTGCAAAACGCCCCGAAAATGTCAAAATAGACCAAATGGACTAGATAATTTAACTGTGATTGTTTCGGAGGAAAAATAATATTTTTTTGGATGGAAACGGGTCTCTACGCAAAACACTCCCAAAAAGACAAAGTTTGACTTAAAAATTGAATTGGGTCCGTTCCGGAGAAAAACTACCATTTTTTTTTTGTGGAAACACCCTGCAGAGCGAAAAGCTCCTACAATACCCAAAAACTTCAATATTGACATAAAATACGAAATGCATCCGTTTCGGACGAAAAATACTACTTTTACGGTGGAAACGACTTTCTGAGCAAAATGCCCATAAAAGTCCCAAAAACACCATGTTTGACTAGAAAATTCAACTGTGTCCTTTTCGAATGAAAAATATCGCTTTTCGAGTGGAAACGACCTTTTGATCAAAATGCCCCTGAAATACCGAAAAAGACCGAGTTTGACCCAAAAATTCAACTGTGTCCGTTTCGGACAAAAAATTTCCCTTGTTTGGGTTGAAACGACCGTCACTTCAAAACGTCCCCAAAATGCCCAAAAACACCAAGTTTGACTAGATAATTTAACTGTGTCTGTCTCGTATGAAAAACTACACTTTTTTGGTTAGAAACTGCCTTCTATGCAGAGGGCCACCAAAAGACCAAGTTTGACCCGAAATTTCAACTGTAACTGTGTCGGACGAAAAATTCCACTTGTTCGGACGGAAACAAGTCTCAGTGCAAAACGCCCCGAAAATGTAAAAATAGACGAAAATGGACTAGATAATTTAACTGTGATTGTTTCGGAGGAAAAATAATATTTTTTTGGATGGAAACGGCCCTCTACGCAAAACACTACCAAAAAGACCAAGTTTGACTTGTAAATTGAATTGTGTCCCTTCCGGACAAAAACTACCATTTTTTTTTTCTTGGAAACACCTTGCAGAGCAAAAAGCTCCTAAAATGCCCAAAAATTTCAATATTGACATAAAATACAAAATGCATCCGTTTCGGACGAAAAATACTACTTTTACGGTGGAAACGACTTTTTGAGCAAAATGCCCATAAAAGACCCAAAAAGACCATGTTTGACTAGAAAATTCAACTGTGTCCTTTTCGAATAAAAAATATCACTTTGCGAGTGGAAACGACCTTTTGATGAAAATGCCCCTAAAATACCGAAAAAGACCGAGTTTAACCCGAAAATTCAACTGTGTCCGTTTCGGACGAAAGATTTCCTTCGTTTGGGTTGAAACGACCGTCACTACAAAACGTCCCCAAAATGCCCAAAAACACCAAGTTTAACTAGATAATTTAACTGTGTCTGTCTCGTATGAAAAACTACACTTTTTTGGTTAGAAACTGCCTTCTATGCAGAGGGCCACAAAAGACCAAGTTTGACCCGAAATTTCAACTGTAACTGTGTCGGACGAAAAATTCCACTTGTTCGGATGGAAACAAGTCTCAGTGCAAAACGCCCCGAAAATGTAAAAATAGACCAAAATGGACTAGATAATTTAACTGTGATTGTTTCGGAGGAAAAATAATATTTTTTTGGATGGAAACGGCCCTCTACGCAAAACACTACCAAAAAGACCAAGTTTGACTTGAAAATTGAATTGTGTCCGTTCCGGACAAAAACTACCATTTTTTTTTTTTTTTGTGGAAACACCCTACAGAGCAAAAAGCTCCTAAAATGCCCAAAAATTTCAATATTGACATAAAATACGAAATGCATCCGTTTCGGACGAAAAATACTACTTTTACGGTGGAAACGACTTTCTGAGCAAAATGCCCATAAAAGACCCAAAAAGACCATGTTTGACTAGAAAATTCAACTGTGTCCTTTTCGAATGAAAAATATCACTTTTCGAGTGGAAATGACCTTTTGATGAAAACGCCCCTAAAATACCGAAAAAGACCGAGTTTGACCCGAAAATTCAACTGTGTCCGTTTCGGACGAAAGATTTCCTTCGTTTGGGTTGAAACGACCGTCACTACAAAACGTCCCCAAAATGCCCAAAAACACCAAGTTTGACTAGATAATTTAACTGTGTCTGTCTCGTATGAAAAACTACACTTTTGTGGTTGGAAACGAGTTTGGACGAAAAATTCAACTGTTTCTGTTTCGGACGAAAAATTCCACATGTTTGGAAGGAAACGAGTCTCAGTGCAAAACGCCCCGAAAATGTCAAAATAGACCAAAATGGACTAGATAATTTAACTGTGATTGTTTCGGAGGAAAAATAATATTTTTTTGGATGGAAACGGGCCTCTACGCAAAACACTCCCAAAAAGACAAAGTTTGACTTAAAAATTGAATTGGGTCCGTTCCGGACAAAAACTACCATTTTTTTTTGTGGAAACACCCTGCAGAGCGAAAAGCTCCTAAAATGCCCAAAAACTTCAATATTGACATAAAATACGAAATGCATCCGTTTCGGACGAAAAATACTACTTTTACGGTGGAAACGACTTTCTGAGCAAAATGCCCATAAAAGTCCCAAAAACACCATGTTTGACTAGAAAATTCAACTGTGTCCTTTTCGAATGAAAAATATCACTTTTCGAGTGGAAACGACCTTTTGATGAAAATGCCCCTAAAATACCGAAAAAGACCGAGTTTGACCCGAAAATTCAACTGTGTCCGTTTCGGACGAAAGATTTCCTTCGTTTGGGTTGAAACGACCGTCACTACAAAACGTCCCCAAAATGCCCAAAAACACCAAGTTTGACTAGATAACTCAAACTGTGTCTGTCTCGTATGAAAAACTACACTTTTGTGGTTGGAAACGAGTTTGGACGAAAAATTCAACTGTTTCTGTTTCGGACGAAAAATTCCACATGTTTGGATGGAAACGACCGTCACTTCAAAACGTCCCCAAAATGCCCAAAAACACCAAGTTTGACTAGATAATTTAACTGTGTCTGTCTCGTATGAAAAACTACACTTTTTTGGTTAGAAACTGCCTTCTATGCAGAGGGCCCCCAAAAGACCAAGTTTGACCCGAAAATTCAACTGTAACTGTGTCGGACGAAAAATTCCTCTTGTTCGGATGGAAACAAGTCTCAGTGCAAAACGCCCCGAAAATGTAAAAATAGACGAAAATGGACTAGATAATTTAGTTGTGATTGTTTCGGAGGAAAAATAATATTTTTTTGGATGGAAACGGGCCTCTACGCAAAACACTCCCAAAAAGACCAAGTTTGACTTGAAAATTGAATTGTGTCCGTTCCGGACAAAAACGACCATTTTTTTTTTTTTTTTTTGTGGAAACACCCTACAGAGCGAAAAGCTCCTAAAATGCCCAAAAATTTCAATATTGACATAAAATACGAAATGCATCCGTTTCGGACGAAAAATACTACTTTTACGGTGGAAACGACTTTCTGAGCAAAATGCCCATAAAAGACCCAAAAAGACCATGTTTGACTAGAAAATTTAACTGTGTCCTTTTCCAATGAAAAATATCACTTTTCGAGTGGAAACGACCTTTTGATCAAAATGCCCCAAAAATATTGAAAAAGACCGAGTTTGACCCGAAAATTCAATTGTGGCCGTTTCGGACGAAAAATTTCACTTGTTTGGGTTGAAACGACCGTCTTTACAAAACGTCCCCAAAATGCCCAAAAACACCAAGTTCGACTAGATAATTTAACTGCGTGTTTTTGTTTGAAAACCCACACTTTTCTGGTTAGATACAGCCTTCGATGCAGAAGGCCACCAAAAGACCAAGTTTGATACACAAATTCAACTGTAACTGTTTCGGACGAAAAATTTCACTTGTTTGGATAGAAACGAGTGTCAGTGCAACATGCCCCGAAAATGCCAAAAAGACCAAATTTGACTAGATAATTTCACTGTGATTGTTTCGAATGAAAAATAACATTTTTTTGGATGGAAACGGGCCTCTACGCAAAATACTCCCGAAAAGACCAAGTTTGACTTGAAAATTGAATTGTGTCCGTTTCGGACAAAAACTACCATTTTTTTTTTGTGGAAACACCCTACAAAGCAAAAACCTCCTGAAATGCCCCAAAATTTCAATATTGACATAAAAAACGAAATGCATCCGTTTCGGACGAAAAATACTACTTTTACGGTGGAAACGACTTTTTGAGCTAAATGCCCATAAAAGGCCCAAAAAGACCATGTTTGACTAGAAAATTCAACTGCGTCCTTTTCGAATGAAAAATGTCACTTTTCGAGTCGAAACGACCTTTGATCAAAATGCCCCTAAAATACCGAAAAAGACCGAGTTTGACCCGAAAATTCAACTGTGTCTGTTTTGGACGAAAAATTTCACTTGTTTGGGTTGAAACGAGTCTCAGTGCAAAACGCCCCGAAAATGTCAAAATAGACTAGATAATTTAACGGTGATTGTTTCAGAGGAAAAATAAATTTTTTTTGGATGGAAACGGGCCTCTACGCAAAACACTCCCAAAAAGACCAAGTTTGAATTGAAAATTGAATTGTGTCCGTTACGGACAAAACTACCATTTTTTTTTTGTGGAAACACCCTACAGAGCAAAAACCTCCTAAAATGCCCAAAAATTTCAATATTGACATAAAATACGAAATGCATCCGTTTCGGACGAAAAATACTACTTTTACGGTGGAAACGACTTTCTGAGCAAAATGCCCATAAAAGACCCAAAAAGACCATGTTTGACTAGAAAATTTAACTGTGTCCTTTTCCAATGAAAAATATCACTTTTCGAGTGGAAACGACCTTTTGATCAAAATGCCCCAAAAATATTGAAAAAGACCGAGTTTGGCCCGAAAATTCAATTGTGGCCGTTTCGGACGAAAAATTTCACTTGTTTGGGTTGAAACGACCGTCTTTACAAAACGTCCCCAAAATGCCCAAAAACACCAAGTTCGACTAGATAATTTAACTGCGTGTTTTTGTTTGAAAACCCACACTTTTCTGGTTAGATACAGCCTTCGATGCAGAAGGCCACCAAAAGACCAAGTTTGATACAAAAATTCAACTGTAACTGTTTCGGACGAAAAATTCCACTTGTTTGGATGGAAACGAGTGTCAATGCAAAATGCCCCGAAAATGCCAAAATAGACCAAATTTGACTAGATAATTTCACTGTGATTGTTTCGGATGAAAAATAACATTTTTTTGGATGGAAACGGGCCTCTACGCAAAACACTCCCGGAAAGACCAAGTTTGACTTGAAAATTGAATTGTGTCCGTTTCGGACAAAAATTACCATTTTTTTTTGTGGAAACACCCTACAGAGCCAAAACCTCCTAAAATGCCCCAAAATTTCAATATTGACATAAAAAATGAAATGCATCCGTTTCGGACGAAAAATACTACTTTTACGGTGGAAACGACTTTCTGAGCTAAATGCCCATAAAAGGCCCAAAAAGACCATGTTTGACTAGAAAATTCAACTGCGTCCTTTTCGAATGAAAAATGTCACTTTTCGAGTCGAAACGACCTTTGATCAAAATGCCCCTAAAATACCGAAAAAGACCGAGTTTGACCCGAAAATTCAACTGTGTCTGTTTTTGACGAAAAATTTCACTTGTTTGGGTTGAAACGAGTCTCAGTGCAAAACGCCCCAAAAATGTCAAAATAGACTAGATAATTTAACGGTGATTGTTTCAGAGGAAAAATAACTTTTTTTTGGATGGAAACGGGCCTCTACGCAAAACACTCCCAAAAAGACCAAGTTTGAATTGAAAATTGAATTGTGTCCGTTACGGACAAAACTACCATTTTTTTTTTGTGGAAATACCCTACAGAGCAAAAACCTCCTAAAATGCCCAAAAATTTCAATATTAACATAAAATACGAAATGCATCCGTTTCGGACGAAAAATACTACTTTTACGGTGGAAACGACTTTCTGAGCAAAATGCCCATAAAAGACCCAAAAAGACCATGTTTGACTAGAAAATTTAACTGTGTCCTTTTCCAATGAAAAATGTCACTTTTCGAGTCGAAACGACCTTTGATCAAAATGCCCCAAAAATATTGAAAAAGACCGAGTTTGGCCCGAAAATTCAATTGTGGCCGTTTCGGACGAAAAATTTCACTTGTTTGGGTTGAAACGACCGTCTTTACAAAACGTCCCCAAAATGCCCAAAAACACCAAGTTCGACTAGATAATTTAACTGCGTGTTTTTGTTTGAAAACCCACACTTTTCTGGTTAGATACAGCCTTCGATGCAGAAGGCCACCAAAAGACCAAGTTTGATACAAAAATTCAACTGTAACTGTTTCGGACGAAAAATTCCACTTGTTTGGATGGAAACGAGTGTCAGTGCAAAATGCCCCGAAAATGCCAAAATAGACCAAATTTGACTAGATAATTTCACTGTGATTGTTTCGGATGAAAAATAACATTTTTATGGATGGAAACGGGCCTCTACGCAAAACACTCCCGGAAAGACCAAGTTTGACTTGAAAATTGAATTGTGTCCGTTTCGGACAAAAACTACCATTTTTTTTTTGTCGAAACACCCTACAGAGCAAAAACCTCCTAAAATGCCCCAAAATTTCAATATTGACATAAAAAATGAAATGCATCCGTTTCGGACGAAAAATACTACTTTTACGGTGGAAACGACTTTCTGAGCTAAATGCCCATAAAAGGCCCAAAAAGACCATGTTTGACTAGAAAATTCAACTGCGTCCTTTTCGAATGAAAAATGTCACTTTTCGAGTCGAAACGACCTTTGATCAAAATGCCCCTAAAATACCGAAAAAGACAGAGTTTGACCCGAAAATTCAACTGTGTCTGTTTTTGACGAAAAATTTCACTTGTTTGGGTTGAAACGAGTCTCAGTGCAAAACGCCCCAAAAATGTCAAAATAGACTAGATAATTTAACGGTGATTGTTTCAGAGGAAAAATAACTTTTTTTAGGATGGAAACGGGCCTCTACGCAAAACACTCCCAAAAAGACCAAGTTTGACTTGAAAATTGAATTGTGTCCGTTTCGGACAAAAACTACCATTTTTTTTTTGTGGAAACACCCTACAGAGCAAAAACCTCCTAAAATGCCCCAAAATTTCAATATTGACATAAAAAACGAAATGCATCCGTTTCGGACGAAAAATACTACTTTTACGGTGGAAACGACTTTCTGAGCTAAATGCCCATAAAAGGCCCAAAAAGACCATGTTTGACTAGAAAATTCAACTGCGTCCTTTTCGAATGAAAAATGTCACTTTTCGAGTAGAAACGACCTTTGATCAAAATGCCCCTAAAATACCGAAAAAGACCGAGTTTGACCCGAAAATTCAATTGTGTCAGTTTTGGACGAAAAATTTCACTTGTTTGGGTTGAAACGAGTCTCAGTGCAAAACGCCCCGAAAATGTCAAAATAGACTAGATAATTTAACGGTGATTGTTTCAGAGGAAAAATAACTTTTTTTTGGATGGAAACGGGCCTCTACGCAAAACACTCCCAAAAAGACCAAGTTTGAATTGAAAATTGAATTGTGTCCGTTACGGACAAAACTACCATTTATTTTTCTGGAAACACCCTACAGAGCAAAAAGCTCCTAAAATGCCCAAAAATTTCAATATTGACATAAAAAACGAAACGCATCCGTTTCGGACGAAAAATACTACTTTTACGGTGGAAACGACTTTCTGAGCAAAATGCCCGTAAAAGGCCCAAAAAGACCATGTTTGACTAGAAAATTCAACTGTGTCCTTTTCGAATGAAAAATATCACTTTTTGAGTGGAAACGACCTTTTGATCCAAATGCCACTAAAATATCCAAAAAGATCGAGTTTGACCTGAAAATTCAACTGTGTCCGTTTCGGACAAAAACTTTCACTTGTTTGGGTTGAAACGACCGTCATTACAAAACGTCCCCAAAATGCCCGAAAACACCAAGTTCGACTAGATAATTTAACTGTGTGGTTTCGTATGAAAAACCACACTTTTCTGGTTAGAAACAGCCTTCTACGCAGAAGGCCACCAAAAGACCAAGTTTGACCCGAAAATTCAACTGTAACTGTTTCGGACGAAAAATTCCACTTGTTTGGATGGAAACGAGTCACAGTGCAAAATGCCCCGAAAATGCCAAAATAGACCAAATTTGACTAGATAATTTAACTGTGATTGTTTCGGATGAAAAATAACATTTTTTTGGAAGGAAACGGGGCTCTAGGCAAAACACTCCCAAAAAGACCAAGTTTGACTTGAAAATTGAATTGCGTCCGTTTCGGACAAAAGCTACCATTTTTTTTTTGTCGAAACACCCTACAGAGCAAAAACCTCCTAAAATGCCCCAAAATTTCAATATTGACATAAAAAACGAAATGCATCCGTTTCGGACGAAAAATATTACTTTTACGGTGGAAACGACTTTCTGTGCTAAATGCCCATAAAAGGCCCAAAAAGACCATGTTTGACTAGAAAATTCAATTGCGTCCTTTTCGAATGAAAATGTCACTTTTCGAGTCGAAACGACCTTTGATCAAAATGCCCCTATAATACCGAAAAAGACCGAGTTTGACCCGAAAAATCAACTGTGTCTGTTTTGGATGAAAAATTTCACTTGTTTGGGTTGAAACAACCCTCATTACAAAACGTCCCCAAAATGCCCGAAAACACCAAGTTCGACTAGATAATTTAACTGTGTGGTTTCGTATGAAAAACCATACTTTTCGGGTTAGAAACAGCCTTCTACGCAGAAGGCCACCAAAAGACCAAGTTTGACCCGAAAATTCAACTGTAACTGTTTCGGACGAAAAATTCCACTTGTTTGGATGGAAACGAGTCACAGTGCAAAATGCCCCGAAAATGCCAAAATAGACCAAATTTGACTAGATAATTTAACTGTGATTGTTTCGGATGAAAAATAACATTTTTTTGGAAGGAAACGGGGCTCTATGCAAAACACTCCCAAAAAGACCAAGTTTGACTTGAATAGTGAATTGCATCCGTTTCGGACAAAAGCTACCATTTTTTTTTGTCGAAACAAGCCTACAGAGCAAAAAGCTCCTAAAATGCCCCAAAATTTCAATATCGACAAAAAAAAACGAAATGCATCCGTTTCGGACGAAAAATACTACTTTTACGGTGGAAACGACTTTCTGAGCAAAATGCCCATAAAAGGCCGAAAAAGACCATGTTTGACTAGAAAATTCAACTGTGTCCTTTTCGAATGAAAAATTATCGCTTTTCGAGTGGAAACGACCTTTTGATCAAAATGCCCCTAAAATACCGAAAAATACCGAGTTTGACCCGAAAATTCAACTGTGTCCGTTTCGGACGAAAAATTTCACTTGTTTGGGTTGAAACGACCGTCTTTACAAAACGTCCCCAAAATGCCCAAAACCACCAAGTTCGACTAGATAATTTAACTGCGTGTTTTCGTTTGAAAAACCACACTTTTCTGGTTAGATACAGCCTTCGATGCAGAAGGCCACCAAAAGACCAAGTTTAATCCAAAAATTCAACTGTAACTCTTTCGGACGAAAAATTCCACTTGTTCGGATGGAAACGAGTGTCAGTGCAAAATGCCCCGAAAATGCCAAAATAGACCAAATTTGACTAGATAATTTCACTGTGATTGTTTCGGATGAAAAATAACATTTTTTTTGGATGGAAACGGGCCTCAACGCAAAACACTCCCGAAAAGACCAAGTTTGACTTGAAAATTGAATTGTGTCCGTTTCGGACAAAAACGACCATTTTTTTTGTGTGGAAACACCCTACAGAGCAAAAACCTCCTAAAATGCCCCAAAATTTTGATATTGACATAAAAAATGAAATGCATCCGTTTCGGACGAAAAATACTACTTTTGCGGTGGAAACGACTTTCTGAACTAAATGCCCATAAAAGGCCCAAAAAGACCATGTTTGACTAGAAAATTCAACTGCGTCCTTTTCGAATGAAAAATGTCACTTTTCGAGTCGAAACGACCTTTGATCGAAATGCCCCTAAAATACCGAAAAAGACCGAGTTTGACCCGAAAAATTCAACTGTGTCTATTTTGGATGAAAAAATTCACTTGTTTGGGTTGAAACGAGTCTCAGTGCAAAACGCCCCGAAAATGTCAAAATAGACTAGATAATTTAACGGTGATTGTTTCAGAGGAAAAATAACTTTTTTTTGGATGGAAACGGGCCTCTACGCAAAACACTCCCTAAAAGACCAAGTTTGAATTGAAAATTGAATTGTGTCCGTTACGGACAAAACTACCATTTTTTTTTCTGGAAACACCCTATAGAGCAAAAAGCTCCTAAAATGCCCAAAAATTTCAATATTGACATAAAAAACGAAACGCATCCGTTTCGGACGAAAAATACTACTTTTACGGTGGAAACGACTTTCTGAGCAAAATGCCCGTAAAAGGCCCAAAAAGACCATGTTTGACTAGAAAATTCAACTGTGTCCTTTTCGAATGAAAAATATCACTTTTCGAGTAGAAACGACCTTTTGATCCAAATGCCCCTAAAATATCCAAAAAGATCGAGTTTGACCTGAAAATTCAACTGTGTCCGTTTCGGACGAAAAATTTCACTTGTTTGGGTTGAAACGACCGTCATTACAAAATGTCCCCAAAATGCCCGAAAACACCAAGTTCGACTACATAATTTAACTGTGTGGTTTCGTATGAAAAACCACACTTTTCTGGTTAGAAACAGCCTTCTATGCAGAAAGCCACCAAAAGACCAAGTTTGACCCGAAAATTCAACTGTAACTGTTTCGGACGAAAAATTCCACCTGTTTGGATGGAAACGAGTCACAGTGCAAAATGCCCCGAAAATGCCAAAATAGACCAAATTTGACTAGATAATTTAACTGTGATTGTTTCGGATGAAAAATAACATTTTTTTGGAAGGAAACGGGGCTCTACGCAAAACACTCCCAAAAAGACCAAGTTTGACTTGAAAATTGAATTGTGTCCGTTACGGACAAAAGCTACCATTTTTTTTTTGTGGAAACACCCTACAGAGTAAAAAGCTCCTAAAATGCCCCAAAATTTCAATATCGACATAAAAAACGAAATGCATCCGTTTCGGACGAAAAATACTACTTTTACGGTGGAAACGACTTTCTGAGCAAAATGCCCATAAAAGGCCAAAAAAGACCATGTTTGACTAGAAAATTCAACTGTGTCCTTTTCGAATGAAAAATATCGCTTTTCGAGTGGAAACGACCTTTTGATCAAAATGCCCCTAAAATACCGAAAAATACCGAGTTTCACCCGAAAATTCAACTGTGTCCGTTTCGGACGAAAAATTTCACTTGTTTGGGTTGAAACGACCGTCTTTACAAAACGTCCCCAAAATGCCCAAAAACACCAAGTTCGACTAGATAATTTAACTGCGTGTTTTCGTTTGAAAAACCACACTTTTCTGGTTAGATACAGCTTTCGATGCAAAAGGCCACCAAAAGACCAAGTTTGATCCAAAAATTCAACTGTAACTGTTTCGGACGAAAAATACCACTTGTTTGGATGGAAACGAGTGTCAGTGCAAAATGCCCCGAAAATGCCAAAATAGACCAAATTTGACTAGATAATTTCACTGTGATTGTTTCAGATGAAAAATAACATTTTTTTTGGATGGAAACGGGCCTCTACGCAAAACACTCCCGAAAAGACCAAGTTTGACTTGAAAATTGAATTGTGTCCGTTTCGGACAAAAACTACCATTTTTTTTTTGTGGAAACACCCTACAGAGCAAAAACCTCCTAAAATGCCCCAAAATTTTGATATTGACATAAAAAATGAAATGCATCCGTTTCGGACGAAAAATACTACTTTTACGGTGGAAACGACTTTCTGAGCTAAATACCCATAAAAGGCCAAAAAAGACCATGTTTGACTAGAAAATTCAATTGCGTCCTTTTCGAATGAAAATGTCACTTTTCGAGTCGAAACGACCTTTGATCAAACTGCCCCTAAAATACCGAAAAAAGACCGAGTTTGACCCGAAAATTCAACTGTGTCTGTTTTGGACGAAAAATTTCACTTGTTTGGGTTGAAACGACCGTCATTACAAAACGTCCCCAAAATGCCCGAAAACACCAAGTTCGACTAGATAATTTAACTGTGTGGTTTCGTATGAAAAACCACACTTTTCTGGTTAGAAACAGCCTTCTACGCAGAAGGCCACCGAAAGACCAAGTTTGACCCGAAAATTCAACTGTAACTGTTTCGGACGAAAAATTCCACTTGTTTGGATGGAAACGAGTCACAGTGCAAAATACCCCGAAAATGCCAAAATAGACCAAATTTGACTAGATAATTTAACTGTGATTGTTTCGGATGAAAAATAACATTTTTTTGGAAGGAAACGGGGCTCTACGCAAAACACTCCCAAAAAGACCAAGTTTGACTTGAAAATTGAATTGCGTCCGTTTCGGACAAAAGCTACCATTTTTTTTTGTCGAAACACCCTACAGAGCAAAAAGCTCCTAAAATGCCCCAAATTTTCAATATCGACATAAAAAACGAAATGCAACCGTTTCGGACGAAAAATACTACTTTTACGGTGGAAACGACTTTCTGAGCAAAATGCCCATAAAAGGCCGAAAAAGACCAGGTTTGACTAGAAAATTCAACTGTGTCCTTTTCGAATGAAAAATTATCGCTTTTCGGGTGGAAACGACCTTTTGATCAAAATGCCCCTAAAATACCGAAAAATACCGAGTTTGACCCGAAAATTCAACTGTGTCTGTTTTGGACGAAAAATTTCACTTGTTTGGGTTGACACGACCGTCATTACAAAACGTCCCCAAAATGCCCAAAAACACCAAGTTCGACTAGATAATTTAACTGTGTCTGTTTCGTATGAAAAACCACACTTTTTTGGTTAGAAACAGCCTTCTATGCAGAGGGCCACGAAAAGACCAAGTTTGACCCGAAAATTCTACTGTGTCTGTTTCGGACGAAAAATTCGACTTGTTTGGATGGAAACGAGTCTCAGTGCAAAACGCCCCAAAAATGTTAAAATAGACCAAAATGGACTAGATAATTTAACTGTGATTGTTTCGGTGGAAAAATAATACTTTTTTGGATGACAACGGGCCTCTACGCAAAACACTCCCAAAAAGACCAAGTTTGACTTGAAAATTGAATTGTGTCCGTTCCGGACAAAAACGACCATTTTTTTTTTTCGTGGAAACACCCTACAGAGCGAAAAGCTCCTAAAATGCCCAAAAATTTCGATATTGACATAAAATACGAAATGCATCCGTTTCGGACGAAAAATACTACTTTTACGGTGGAAACGACTTTCCGAGCAAAATGCCCATAAAAGACCCAAAAAGACCATGTCTGACTAGAAAATTCAACTGTGTCCTTTTCGAATGAAAAATATCGCTTTTTGAGTGGAAACGACCTTTTGATCAAAATGCACCAGAAATACCGAAAAAGACCGAGTTTGACCCGAAAATTCAACTGTGTCCGTTTCGGACGAAAAATTTCACTTGTTTGGGTTGAAACGACCGTCAGTACAAAACGTCCCCAAAATGCCCAAAAACACCAAGTTGGACTAGATAATTTAACTGTGTCTGTTTCGTATGAAAAACCACACTTTTTTGGTTAGAAACAGCCTTCTATGCAGAGGGCCACCAAAAGACCAAGTTTGATCCAAAAATTCAACTGTAACTGTTTCGGACGAAAAATTCCACTTGTTTGGATGGAAACGAGTCTTAGTGCAAAATGCCCCGAAAATGCCAAAATATACCAAATTTGACTAGATAATTTAACTGTGATTGTTTCGGATGAAAAATAAGAGTTTTTTGGAGGGAAACGGGCCTCTATGCAAAGCACTCCCGAAAAGACCAAGTTTGACTTGAAAATTGAATTGTGTCCGTTTCGGACAAAAACTACCATTGTTTTTTTTGTGGAAACACCCTACAGAGCAAAAATTTCCCAAAATGCCCCAAAATTTCAATATTGACATAAAAAACAAAATGCATCCGTTTCGGACGAAAAATACTACTTTTACGGTGGAAACGACTTTCTGAGCTAAATGCCCATAAAAGGCCCAAAAAGTCCATGTTTGACTAGAAAATTCAACTGCGTCCTTTTCGAATGAAAAATGTCACTTTTCGAGTCGAAACGACCTTTGATCAAAATGCCCCTAAAATACCGAAAAAGACCGAGTTTGACCCAAAAATTCAACTGTGTCTGTTTTTGACGAAAAATTTCACTTGTTTGGGTTGAAACGAGTCTTAGTGCAAAACGCCCCAAAAATGTCAAAATAGACTAGATAATTTAACGGTGATTGTTTCAGAGGAAAAATAACTTTTTTTTGGATGGAAACGGGCCACTACGCAAAACACTCCCAAAAAGACCAAGTTTGAATTGAAAATTGAATTGTGTCCGTTACGGACCAAACTACCATTTTTTTTTTCTGGAAACACCCTACAGAGCAAAAAGCTCCTAAAATGTCCAAAAATTTCAATATTGACATAAAAAACGAAACGCATCCGTTTCGGACGAAAAATACTACTTTTACGATGGAAACGACTTTCTGAGCAAAATGCCCATAAAAGGCCCAAAAAGACCATGTTTGACTAGAAAATTCAACTGTGTCCTTTTCGAATGAAAAATATCGCTTTTCGAGTGGAAACGACCTTTTGATCAAAATGCCCCTAAAATACCGAAAAAGACCGAGTTTGACCCGAAAATTCAACTGTGTCTGTTTTGTACGAAAAATTTCACTTGTTTGGGTTGTAACGACCGTCATTACAAAACGTCCCCAAAATGCCCAAAAACACCAAGTTGGACCAGATAATTTAACTGTGTCTGTTTCGTATGGAAAACCACACTTTTTTTGTTAGAAACAGCCTTCTATGTAGAGGGCCACCAAAAGACCAAGTTCGACCCGAAAATTCAACTGTGTCTGTTTCGGACGAAAAATTCCACTTGTTTGGATGGAAACGAGTCTCAGTGCAAAACGCCCCGAAAATGTCAAAATAGACCAAAATGGAGTAGATAATTTAACTGTGATTGTTTCGGAGGAAAAATAATATTTTTTTGGATGGAAACGGGCCTCTACGCAAAACACTCCTCAAAAGACCAAGTTTGACTTGAAAATTGAATTGTGTCCGTTCCGGACAAAAACTACCATTTTTTTTTTTTTTTTTGTGGAAACACCCTACAGAGCAAAAAGCACCTAAAATCCCCAAAAATTTCAATATTGTCATAAAATACGAAATGCATCCGTGTCGAACGAAAAATACTACTTTTACGGTGGAGACGACTTTCTGAGCAAAATGCCCGTAAAAGGCCCAAAAAGACCATGTTTGACTAGAAAATTCAACTGTGTCCTTTTCGAATGAAAAATTTCACTTGTTTGGGTTGAAACGACGGTCTTTACAAAACATCCCCAAAATTCCCAAAAACACCAAGTTTGACTAGATAATTTAACTGTGTCTGTTTCGTATGAAAAACCACACTTTTTTTGGTTAGAAACAGCCTTCTATGCAGAGGGCCACCAAAAGACCAAGTTTGACCCAAAAATTCAACTGTGTCTGTTTCGGACGAAAAATTCTAATTGTTTGGATGGAAACGAGTCTCAATGCAAAACGCCTCGAAAATGTCAAAATAGACCAGAATGGACTAGATAATTTAACTGTGATTGTTTCGGAGGAAAAATAATATTTTTTTGGATGGAAACGGGCCTCTACGCAAAACACTCTCAAAAAGACCAAGTTTGACTTGAAAATTGAAATGTGTCTGTTCCGGACAAAAACGACCATTTTTTTTTTCTTTTGTGGAAACACCCTACAGAGCGAAAAGCTCCGAAAATGCCAAAAAATTTCAATATTGACATAAAATACGAAATGCATCCGTTTCGGACGAAAAATACTACTTTTACGATGGAAACGACTTTCTGAGCAAAATGCCCATAAAAGACTGAAAAAGACCATGTTTGACTAGAAAATTCAACTGTGTCCTTTTCGAATGAAAAATATCACTTTTAGAGTGCAAACGACCTTTTGATCAAAATGCCACTAAAATACCGAAAAAGACCGAGTTTGACCCGAAAATTCAACTGTGTCCGTTTCGGACGAAAAATATCACTTGTTTGGGTTGAAATGACCGTCATTACAAAACGTCCCCAAAATGCCCAAAAACACCAAGTTCGACTAGATAATTTAACTGTGTTTGTTTCGTATGAAAAACCACACTTTTCTGGTTAGAAACTGCCTTCTTTGCAGAAGGCCACCAAAAGACCAAGTTTGACCCGAAAGTTCAACTTAACTGTTTCGGACGAAAAATTCCACTCGTTTGGATGGAAACGAGTATCAATGCAAAATGCCCCGAAAATGCCAAAATAGACCAAATTTGACTAGATAATTTAACTGTGATTGTTTCGGTTGAAAAATAACATTTTTTTGGATGGAAACGGGCCTCTATGCAAAACACACCCAAAAAGACCAAGTTTGACTTGAAAATTGAATTGTGTCCGTTTCGGAACAAAACTACCATTTTTTTTTGTGGAAACACCCTACAGAGCAAAAAGCTTCTAAAATGCCCAAAAATTTCAATATTGACATAAAAAACGAAATGCATCCGTTTCGGACGAAAAATACTACTTTTACGATGGAAATGACTTTCTGAGCAAAATGCCTATAATAGGCCCAAAAAGACCATGTTTGACTAGAAAATTCAACTGTGTCCTTTTCGAATGAAAAATATCGCTTTTCGAGTGGAAACGACCTTTTGATCAAAATGCCCCTAAAATACCGAAAAAGACCGAGTTTGACCCGAAAATTCAACTGTGTCCGTTTCGGACGAAAAATTTCACTTGCTTGGGTTGAAACGACCGTCATTACAAAACGTCTCCAAAATGCCCAAAAACACCAAGTTTGACTAGATAATTTAACTGTGTCTGTTTCGTATGAAAAAACACACTTTTTTGGTTAGAAACAGCCTTCTATGTAGAGGGCCACCAAAAGACCAAGTTTGACCCGAAAATTCCACTGCGTCTGTTTCGGACGAAAAATTCCACTTGTTTGGATGGAAACGAGTCTCAAAGCAAAACACCCCGAAAATGTCAAAATAGACCAAAATGGACTAGATAATTTAACTGTGATTGTTTCGGAGGAAAAATTATAATTTTTTGGATGGAAATGGGCCTCTACGCAAAACACTCCCAAAAAGACCAAGTTTGACTTGAATATTGAATTGTGTCCGTTCCGGACAAAAACTACCATTTTGTTTTTTTGTGGAAACACCCTACAGAGCAAAAAGCTCCTAAAATGCCCAAAAATTTCAATATTGACATAAAACACGAAACGCATCCGTTTCGGACGAAAAATACTACTTTTACGATGGAAACGACTTTCTGAGCAAAATGCCCATGAAAGACCCAAAAAGACCATGTTTGACTAGAAAATTCAACTGTGTCCTTTTCGAATGAAAAATATCACTTTTAGAGTGAAAACGACCTTTTGATCAAAATGCCCCTAAAATATCCGAAAAGATCGAGTTTGACCCGAAAATTCAACTGTGTCCGTTTCGGACGAAAAATTTCACTTGTTTGGGTTGAAATGACCGTCATTACAAAACGTCCCCAAAATGCCCAAAAACACCAAGTTCGACTAGATAATTTAACTGTGTTTGTTTCGTATGAAAAACCACACTTTTCTGGTTAGAAACAGCCTTCTTTGCAGAAGGCCACCAAAAGACCAAGTTTGACCCGAAAGTTCAACTTAACTGTTTCGGACGAAAAATTCCACTCGTTTGGATGGAAACGAGTATCAATGCAAAATGCCCCGAAAATGCCAAAATAGACCAAATTTGACTAGATAATTTAACTGTGATTGTTTCGGATGAAAAATAACATTTTTTTGGAAGGAAACGGGGCTCTATGCAAAACACTCCCAAAAAGACCAAGTTTGATTTGAAAATTGAATTGTGTCCGTTCCGGACAAAAACTACCATTTTGTTTTTTTTGGGGAAACACCCTACAGAGCAACAAGCTCCGAAAATGCCCAAAAATTTCAATATCGACATAAAAAACGAAATGCATCCGTTTCGGACGAAAAATACTACTTTTATGGTGGAAACGACTTTCTGAGCAAAACGCCTATAATAGGCCCAAAAAGACCATGTTTGATTAGAAAATTCAACTGTGTCCTTTTCGAATGAAAAATATCGCTTTTCGAGTGGAAATGACCTTTTGATCAAAATGCCCCTAAAATACCGAAAAAGACCGAGTTTGACCCGAAAATTCAACTGTGTCCGTTTCGGACGAAAAATTTCACTTGCTTGGGTTGAAACGACCGTCATTACAAAACGTCTCCAAAATGCCCAAAAACACCAAGTTTGACTAGATAATTTAACTGTGTCTGTTTCGTATGAAAAAACACACTTTTTTGGTTAGAAACAGCCTTCTATGTAGAGGGCCACCAAAAGACCAAGTTTGACCCGAAAATTCCACTGCGTCTGTTTCGGACGAAAAATTCCACTTGTTTGGATGGAAACGAGTCTCAGAGCAAAACACCCCGAAAATGTCAAAATAGACCAAAATGGACTAGATAATTTAACTGTGATTGTTTCGGAGGAAAAATTATAATTTTTTGGATGGAAATGGGCCTCTACGCAAAACACTCCCAAAAAGACCAAGTTTGACTTCAATATTGAATTGTGTCCGTTCCGGACAAAAACTACCATTTTGTTTTTTTGTGGAAACACCCTACAGAGCAAAAAGCTCCTAAAATGCCCAAAAATTTCAATATTGACATAAAACACGAAACGCATCCGTTTCGGACGAAAAATACTACTTTTACGATGGAAACGACTTTCTGAGCAAAATGCCCATGAAAGACCCAAAAAGACCATGTTTGACTAGAAAATTCAACTGTGTCCTTTTCGAATGAAAAATATCACTTTTCGAGTGGAAACGACCTTTTGATCCAAATGCCCCTAAAATATCCGAAAAGATCGAGTTTGACCCGAAAATTCAACTGTGTCCGTTTCGGACGAAAAATTTCACTTGTTTGGGTTGAAACGACCGTCACTACAAAACGTCCCCAAAATGCCCGAAAACACCAAGTTCGATTAGATAATTTAATTGTGTGGTTTCGTATGAAAAACCACACTTTTCTGGTTAGAAACAGCCTTCTATGCAGAAGGCCACCAAAAGACCAAGTTTGACCCGAAAATTCAACTGTAACTGTTTCGGACGAAAAATTCCACTTGTTTGGATGGAAACGAGTCACTGTGGAAAATGCCACGAAAATGCCAAAATAGACCAAATTTGACTAGATAATTTAACTGTGATTGTTTCGGACGAAAAATAACAATTTTTTGGAAGGAAACGGGGCTCTACGCAAAATACTCCCAAAAAGACCAAGTTTGATTTGAAAATTGAATTGTGTCCGTTCCGGACAAAAACTACCATTTTGTTTTTTTGGGGGAAACACCCTACAGAGCAACAAGCTCCGAAAATGCCCAAAAATTTCAATATCGACATAAAAAACGAAATGCATCCGTTTCGGACGAAAAATACTACTTTTACGGTGGAAACGACTTTCTGAGCAAAACGCCCTAAAAAGGCCCCAAAAGACCATGTTTGACTAGAAAATTCAACTGTGTCCTTTTCGAATGAAAAATATCGCTTTTCGAGTGGAAACGACCTTTTGATCAAAATGCCCCTAAAATACCGAAAAAGACCGAGTTTGACCCGAAAATTCAACTGTGTCCGTTTCGGACGAAAAATTTCACTTGCTTGGGTTGAAACGACCGTCATTACAAAACGTCTCCAAAATGCCCAAAAACACCAAGTTTGACTAGATAATTTAACTGTGTCTGTTTCGTATGAAAAAACACACTTTTTTGGTTAGAAACAGCCTTCTATGTAGAGGGCCACCAAAAGACCAAGTTTGACCCGAAAATTCCACTGCGTCTGTTTCGGACGAAAAATTCCACTTGTTTGGATGGAAACGAGTCTCAGAGCAAAACACCTCGAAAATGTCAAAATAGACCAAAATGGACTAGATAATTTAACTGTGATTGTTTCGGAGGAAAAATTATAATTTTTTGGATGGAAATGGGCCTCTACGCAAAACACTCCCAAAAAGACCAAGTTTGACTTGAATATTGAATTGTGTCCGTTCCGGACAAAAACTACCATTTTGTTTTTTTGTGGAAACACCCTACAGAGCAAAAAGCTCCTAAAATGCCCAAAAATTTCAATATTGACATAAAACACGAAACGCATCCGTTTCGGACGAAAAATACTACTTTTACGATGGAAACGACTTTCTGAGCAAAATGCCCAAAAAGACCATGTTTGACTAGAAAATTCAACTGTGTCCTTTTCGAATGAAAAATATCACTTTTCGAGTGGAAACGACCTTTTGATCCAAATGCCCCTAAAATATCCGAAAAGATCGAGTTTGACCCGAAAATTCAACTGTGTCCGTTTCGGACGAAAAATTTCACTTGTTTGGGTTGAAACGACCGTCACTACAAAACGTCCCCAAAATGCCCGAAAACACCAAGTTCGACTAGATAATTTAATTGTGTGGTTTCGTATGAAAAACCACACTTTTCTGGTTAGAAACAGCCTTCTATGCAGAAGGCCACCAAAAGACCAAGTTTGACCCGAAAATTCAACTGTAACTGTTTCGGACGAAAAATTCCACTTGTTTGGATGGAAACGAGTCACTGTGGAAAATGCCACGAAAATGCCAAAATAGACCAAATTTGACTAGATAATTTAACTGTGATTGTTTCGGATGAAAAATAACAATTTTTTGGAAGGAAACGGGGCTCTACGCAAAACACTCCCAAAAAGACCAAGTTTGATTTGAAAATTGAATTGTGTCCGTTCCGGACAAAAACTACCATTTTGTTTTTTTGGGGGAAACACCCTACAGAGCAACAAGCTCCGAAAATGCCCAAAAATTTCAATATCGACATAAAAAACGAAATGCATCCGTTTCGGACGAAAAATACTACTTTTACGGTGGAAACGACTTTCTGAGCAAAACGCCCTAAAAAGGCCCAAAAAGACCATGTTTGACTAGAAAATTCAACTGTGTCCTTTTCGAATGAAAAATATCGCTTTTCGAGTGGAAACGACCTTTTGATCAAAATGCCCCTAAAATACCGAAAAAGACCGAGTTTGACCCGAAAATTCAACTGTGTCCGTTTCGGACGAAAAATTTCACTTGCTTGGGTTGAAACGACCGTCATTACAAAACGTCTCCAAAATGCCCAAAAACACCAAGTTTGACTAGATAATTTAACTGTGTCTGTTTCGTATGAAAAAACACACTTTTTTGGTTAGAAACAGCCTTCTATGTAGAGGGCCACCAAAAGACCAAGTTTGACCCGAAAATTCCACTGCGTCTGTTTCGGACGAAAAATTCCACTTGTTTGGATGGAAACGAGTCTCAGAGCAAAACACCTCGAAAATGTCAAAATAGACCAAAATGGACTAGATAATTTAACTGTGATTGTTTCGGAGGAAAAATTATAATTTTTTGGATGGAAATGGGCCTCTACGCAAAACACTCCCAAAAAGACCAAGTTTGACTTGAATATTGAATTGTGTCCGTTCCGGACAAAAACTACCATTTTGTTTTTTTGTGGAAACACCCTACAGAGCAAAAAGCTCCTAAAATGCCCAAAAATTTCAATATTGACATAAAACACGAAACGCATCCGTTTCGGACGAAAAATACTACTTTTACGATGGAAACGACTTTCTGAGCAAAATGCCCAAAAAGACCATGTTTGACTAGAAAATTCAACTGTGTCCTTTTCGAATGAAAAATATCACTTTTCGAGTGGAAACGACCTTTTGATCCAAATGCCCCTAAAATATCCGAAAAGATCGAGTTTGACCCGAAAATTCAACTGTGTCCGTTTCGGACGAAAAATTTCACTTGTTTGGGTTGAAACGACCGTCACTACAAAACGTCCCCAAAATGCCCGAAAACACCAAGTTCGACTAGATAATTTAATTGTGTGGTTTCGTATGAAAAACCACACTTTTCTGGTTAGAAACAGCCTTCTATGCAGAAGGCCACCAAAAGACCAAGTTTGACCCGAAAATTCAACTGTAACTGTTTCGGACGAAAAATTCCACTTGTTTGGATGGAAACGAGTCACTGTGGAAAATGCCACGAAAATGCCAAAATAGACCAAATTTGACTAGATAATTTAACTGTGATTGTTTCGGATGAAAAATAACAATTTTTTGGAAGGAAACGGGGCTCTACGCAAAACACTCCCAAAAAGACCAAGTTTGATTTGAAAATTGAATTGTGTCCGTTCCGGACAAAAACTACCATTTTGTTTTTTTGGGGGAAACACCCTACAGAGCAACAAGCTCCGAAAATGCCCAAAAATTTCAATATCGACATAAAAAACGAAATGCATCCGTTTCGGACGAAAAATACTACTTTTACGGTGGAAACGACTTTCTGAGCAAAACGCCCTAAAAAGGCCCAAAAAGACCATGTTTGACTAGAAAATTCAACTGTGTCCTTTTCGAATGAAAAATATCGCTTTTCGAGTGGAAACGACCTTTTGATCAAAATGCCCCTAAAATACCGAAAAAGACCGAGTTTGACCCGAAAATTCAACTGTGTCCGTTTCGGACGAAAAATTTCACTTGCTTGGGTTGAAACGACCGTCATTACAAAACGTCTCCAAAATGCCCAAAAACACCAAGTTTGACTAGATAATTTAACTGTGTCTGTTTCGTATGAAAAAACACACTTTTTTTGGTTAGAAACAGCCTTCTATGTAGAGGGCCACCAAAAGACCAAGTTTGACCCGAAAATTCCACTGCGTCTGTTTCGGACGAAAAATTCCACTTGTTTGGATGGAAACGAGTCTCAGAGCAAAACACCCCGAAAATGTCAAAATAGACCAAAATGGACTAGATAATTTAACTGTGATTGTTTCGGAGGAAAAATTATAATTTTTTGGATGGAAATGGGCCTCTACGCAAAACACTCCCAAAAAGACCAAGTTTGACTTGAATATTGAATTGTGTCCGTTCCGGACAAAAACTACCATTTTGTTTTTTTGTGGAAACACCCTACAGAGCAAAAAGCTCCTAAAATGCCCAAAAATTTCAATATTGACATAAAACACGAAACGCATCCGTTTCGGACGAAAAATACTACTTTTATGATGGAAACGACTTTCTGAGCAAAATGCCCATGAAAGACCCAAAAAGACCATGTTTGACTAGAAAATTCAACTGTGTCCTTTTCGAATGAAAAATATCACTTTTCGAGTGGAAACGACCTTTTGATCCAAATGCCCCTAAAATATCCGAAAAGATCGAGTTTGACCCGAAAATTCAACTATGTCCGTTTCGGACGAAAAATTTCACTTGTTTGGGTTGAAACGACCGTCACTACAAAACGTCCCCAAAATGCCCGAAAACACCAAGTTCGACTAGATAATTTAATTGTGTGGTTTCGTATGAAAAACCACACTTTTCTGGTTAGAAACAGCCTTCTATGCAGAAGGCCACCAAAAGACCAAGTTTGACCCGAAAATTCAACTGTAACTGTTTCGGACGAAAAATTCCACTTGTTTGGATGGAAACGAGTCACTGTGGAAAATGCCACGAAAATGCCAAAATAGACCAAATTTGACTAGATAATTTAACTGTGATTGTTTCGGATGAAAAATAACAATTTTTTGGAAGGAAACGGGGCTCTACTGCAAAACACTCCCAAAAAGACCAAGTTTGATTTGAAAATTGAATTGTGTCCGTTCCGGACAAAAACTACCATTTTGTTTTTTTTGGGGAAACACCCTACAGAGCAACAACCTCCGAAAATGCCCAAAAATTTCAATATCGACATAAAAAACGAAATGCATCCGTTTCGGACGAAAAATACTACTTTTACGGTGGAAACGACTTTCTGAGCAAAATGCCCTAAAAAGGCCCAAAAAGACCATGTTTGACTAGAAAATTCAACTGTGTCCTTTTCGAATGAAAAATATCGCTTTTCGAGTGGAAACGACCTTTTGATCAAAGTGCCCCTAAAATACCGAAAAAGACCGAGTTTGACCCGAAAATTCAACTGTGTCCGTTTCGGACGAAAAATTTCACTTGTTTGGGTTGAAACGACTGTCTTTACAAAACGTCCCCAAAATGCCCAAAAATACCAAGTTCGACTAGATAATTTAACTTCGTGTTTTCGTTTGAAAAACCACACTTTTCTGGTTAGATACAGCCTTCGATGCAGAAGGCCACCAAAAGACCAAGTTTGATCCAATAATTGAACTGTAACTGTTTCGGACGAAAAATTCCACTTGTTTGGATGGAAACGAGTGTCATTGCAAAATGCCCCGAAAATGCCAAAATAGACCAAATTTGACTAGACAATTTCACTGTGATTGTTTCGGATGAAAAATAACATTTCTTTTGGATGGAAACGGGCCTCTACGCAAAACACTCCCGAAAAGACCAAGTTTGACTTGAAAATTGAATTGTGTCCGTTTCGGACAAAAACTACCATTTTTTTTTTGTGGAAACACCCTACAGAGCAAAAACCTCCTAAAATGCCCCAAAATTTCAATATCGACATAAAAAAAGAAATGCATCCGTTTCGGACGAAAAATACTACTTTTACGGTGGAAACGACTTTCTGAGCTAAATGCCCATAAAAGTCCCAAAAAGACCATGTTTGACTAGAAAATTCAATTGCGTCCTTTTCGAATGAAAAATGTCACTTTTCGAGTCGAAACGACCTTTGATCAAAATGCCCCTAAAATACCGAAAAAGACCGAGTTTGAACCGAAAATTCAACTGTGTCTGTTTTGGACGAAAAATTTCACTTGTTTGGGTTGAAACGACCGTCGTTACAAAACGTCCCCAAAATGCCCAAAAACACCAAGTTCGACTACATAATTTAACTGTGTCTGTTTCGTATGAAAAACCACACTTTTCTGGTTAGAAACAGCCTTCTATGCAGAGGGCCACCAAAAGACCAAGTTTGACCCGAAAATTCTACTGTGTCTGTTTCGGACGAAAAATTCCTCTTGTTTGGATGGAAACGAGTCTCAGTGTAAAACGCCCCGAAAATGTCAAAATACACAAAAATGGACTAGATAATTTAGTTGTGATTGTTTCGGAGGAAAAATAATATTTTTTTGGATGCAAACGGGCCTCTACGCAAAACACTCCCAAAAAGACCAAATTTGACTTGAAAATTGAATTGTGTCCGTTCCGGACAAAAACGACCGTTTTTTTGTTTTTTTTGTGGAAACACCCTACAGAGCGAAAAGCTCCTAAAATGCCCAAAAATTTCGATATTGATGCATCCGTTTCGGACGAAAAATACCACTTTTACTGTGGAAACGACTTTCTGAGCAAAATGCCCATAAAAGACCCAAAAAGACCATGTTTGACTAGAAAATTCAACTGTGTCCTTTTCGAATGAAAAATATCGCTTTTCGAGTGGAAACGACCTTTTGATCAATATTCCCCAAAAATACCAAAAAAGACCGAGTTTGACCCAAAAATTCAACTGTGTCCGTTTCGGACGAAACATTTCACTTGTTTGGGTTGAAACGACCGTCCTTACAAAACGTCCCCAAAATGCCCAAAAACACCAAGTTTGACTAGATAATTTAACTGTGTCTGTTTCGTCTGAAAAACCGCACTTTTCTGATTAGAAACAGCCTTCTATGCAGAGGGCCACCAAAAACCAAGTTTGACCCGAAAATTCAACTGTGTCTGTTTCGGACGAAAAATTCCACTTGTTTGGATGGAAACGAGTCTTAGTGTAAAACGCCCCGAAAATGTCAAAATACACCAAAATGGACTAGATAATTTAACTGTGATTGTTTCGGAGGAAAAATAATATTTATTTTGGATGGAAACGGGCCTCTACGCAAAACACTCCTCAAAAGACCAAGTTTGACTTGAAAATTGAATTGTGTCCGTTCCGGATAAAAACTACCAATTTTTTTTTTTTTTTTTGTGGAAACACGCTACAGAGTAAAAAGCTCCAAAAATGCCCAAAAATTTCAATATTGACATAAAATACGAAATGCATCCGTTTCGGATGAAAAATACTACTTTTACGGTGGAAACGACTTTCTAAGCAAAATGCCCATAAAAGACCCAAAAAGACCATGTTTGACTAGAAAATTCAACTGTGTCCTTTTCAAATGAAAAATATCACTTGGCGAGTGGAAACGACCTTTTGATCAATATTCCCCAAAAATACCGAAAAAGACCGAGTTTGACCCGAAAATTCAACTGTGTCCGTTTCTGACGAAACATTTCACTTGTTTGGGTTGAAACGACGATCATTACAAAACGTCCCCAAAATGCCAAAAAATACCAAGTTTGACTAGATAATTTAACTGTGTCTGTTTCGTATGAAAAACCACACTTTTTTGGTTAGAAACAGCCTTCTATGCAGAGGGCCACCAAAAGACCAAGTTTGACCCGAAAATTCAACTGTAACTGTTTCGGACGAAAAATTTCACTCGTTTGGATGGAAACGTGTCTCAGTGCAAAATGCCCCGAAAATGTCAAAATAGACCAAAATGGACAAGATAATTTAACTGTGATTGTTTCGGAGGAAAAATAATATTTTTTTTGGATGGAAACGGGCCTCTACGCAAAACACTCCCCAAAAGACCAAGTTTGACTTGAAAATTGAATTGTGTCCGTTCCGGACAAAAACTACCATTTTTTTATTTTTTTTTGTGGAAACACCCTACAGAGCAAAAAGCTCCTAAAATGCCCAAAAATTTCAATATTGACATAAAATACGAAATGCATCCGTTTCGGACGAAAAATACTACTTTTATGGTGGAAACGACTTTCTGAGCAAAATGCCCATAAAAGACCAAAAAAGACCATGTGTGACTAGAAAATTCAACTGTGTCCTTTTCGAATGAAAAATATCACTTTTCGAGTGGAAACGACCTTCTGAACAAAATGCCCCAAAAATACCGAAAAAGACCGAGTTTGACCCGAAAATTCAATTGTGTCCGTTTTGGACGAAAAATTTCACTTGTTTGGGCTGAAACGACCGTCATTACAAAACGTCCCCAAAATGCCCAAAAACACCAAGTTCGATAGATAATTTAACTGTGTCTGTTTCGTATGAAAAACCACACTTTTCTGGTTAGAAACAGCCTTCTATGCAGAAGGCCACCAAAAGACCAAGTTTGACCCGAAAATTCTACTGCGTCTGTTTCGAACGAAAAATTCCACTTGTTTGGATGGAAACGAGTCTCAGTACAAAACGCCTTGAAAATGTCAAAATAGACCAAAATGGACTAGATAACTTAACTGTGATTGTTTCGGAGGAAAAATAACATTTTTTTGGATGGAAACAGGCCTCTACGCAAAACACAACCAAAAAGACCAAGTTTGAATTGAAAATTGAATTGTGTCCGTTTCGGACAAAAACTACCATTTTTTTTTTGTGGAAACACCCTACAGAGCAAAAAGCTCCTAAAACGCCCCAAAATTTCAATATCGACATAAAAAAACGAAATGCATCCGTTTCGTACGAAAAATACTACTTTTTCGGTGGAAACGACTTTCTGAGCAAAAGGCCCAGAAAGACCATGTTTGACTAGAAAATTCAACGGTGTCCTTTTCGAATGAAAAATATCGCTTTTTGAGTGGAAACGACCTTTTGATCAAAATGCCCCTAAAATACCGAAAAAGACCGAGTTTGACCCGAAAATTCAACTGTGTCCGTTTCGGACGAAAAATTTCACTTGTTTTGGTTGAAACGACCGTCTTTACAAAACTTCCCCAAAATGCCTGAAAACACCAAGTTCGACTAGATAATTTAACTGCGTGGTTTCGTTTGAAAAACCAAACTTTTCTGGTTAGATACAGCCTTCGATGCGGAAGGCCACCAAAAGACCAAGTTTGATCCAAAAATTCAACTGTAACTGTTTCGGACGAAAAATTCCACTTGTTTGGATGGAAACGAGTGTCATTGCAAAATGCCCCGAAAATGCCAAAATAGACCAAATTTGACTAGATAATTTAACTGTGATTGTTTCGGATGAAAAATAACATTTTTTTGGATGGAAACGGGCCTCTACGCAAAACACTCCCGAAAAGACCAAGTTTGACTTGAAAATTGAATTTTGTCCGTTTCGGACAAAAACTACCATTTTTTTTTTGTGGAAACACCCTACAGAGCAAAAAGCTCCTAAAATGCCCAAAAATTTCAATATTGACGTAAAAAACGTAACGCATCCGTTTCGGACGAAAAATACTACTTTTACGGTGGAAACGACTTTCTGAGCAAAATGCCCGTAAAAGGCCCAAAAAGACCATGTTTGACTAGGAAATTCAACTGTGTCCTTTTCGAATGAAAAATATCACTTTTCGAGTGGAAACGACCTTTTGATCCAAATGCCCCTAAAATATCCAAAAAGATCGAGTTTGACCTGAAAATTCAACTGTGTCCATTTCGGACGAAAAAATTCACTTGTTTGGGTTGAAACGACCGTCATTAAAAAACGTCCCCAAAATGCCCGAAAACACCAAGTTCGACTAGATAATTTAACTGTGTGGTTTCATACGAAAAACCACACTTTTCTGGTTAGAAACAGCCTTCTATGCAGAAGGCCACCAAAAGACCAAGTTTGACCCGAAAATTCAATTGTAACTGTTTCGAACGAAAAATTCCACTTGTTTGGATGGAAACGAGTCTGAGTGCGAAATGTACCGAAAATCCCAAAATAGACCAAATTTGACAAGATAATTTAACTGTGATTGTTTTGGAAGAAAAATAATATTTTTTTGGAGGGAAACGGGCCTCTACGCAAAACATCCCAAAAAGACCAAGTTTGACTTGAAAATTGAATTGTGTCCGTTCCGGCCAAAACTACTATTTTTTTTTTGTGGAAACACCCTACAGAGCAAAAAGCTCCTAAAATGCCCAAAAATTTCAATTTTGACATAAAATACGAAATGCATCCGTTTCGGACGAAAAATACTACTTTTACGATGGAAACGACTTTCTGAGCAAAATGCCCATAAAGGACCCAAAAAGACCATGTTTGACTAGAAAATTCAACTGTGTCCTTTTCGAATGAAAAATATCACTTTTCGAGTGGAAACGACCTTTTGATCAAAATGCCCCAAAAATACCGAAAAAGTCCGAGTTTGACCCGAAAATTCAACTGCGTCCGTTTCGGACGAAAAATTTCACTTGTTTGGGTTGAAATGACCGTCATTACAAAACGTCCCCAAAATGTCCAAAAACACCAAGTTCGACTACATAATTTAACTGTGTCTGTTTCGTATGAAAAACCACACTTTTCTAGTTAGAAACAGCCTTCTATGCAGAAGGCCACAAAAAGACCAAGTTTGACCCGAATATTCTACTGTGTCTGTTTCGGACGAAAAATTCCACTTGTTTGGATGGAAACGAGTGTCAGTGCAAAACGCCCCGAAAATGTTAAAATAGACCAAAATGGACTAGAGAATTTAACTGTGATTGTTTCGGAGGAAAAATAATAATTTTTTGGATGAAAACGGGCCTCTACGCAAAACACTCCCAAAAAGACAGATTTTGACTTGAAAATTGAATTGTGTCCGTTCCGGACAAAAACGACCATTTTTTTTTTGTTGTAGAAACACCCTATAGAGCGAAAAGCTCCTAAAATGCCCAAAAATTTCGATGTTGACATAAAATACGAAATGCATCCGTTTCGGACGAAAAATACTACTTTTACGGTGGAAACGACTTTCTGAACAAAATGCCCATAAAAGACCCAAAAAGACCATGTTTGACTAGAAAATTCAACTGTGTCCTTTTCGAATGAAAAATATCGCGTTTCGAGTGGAAACGACCTTTTGATCAAAATGCGCCTGAAATACCGAAAAAGACCGAGTTTGACCCGAAAATTCAACTGTGTCCGTTTCGGACGAAAAATTTCACTTATTTGGGTTGAAACGACCGTTAGTACAAAACGTCCCCAAAATGCCCGAAAACACCAAGTTTGACTAGATAACTTAACTGTGTCTGTTTCGTATGAAAAACCACACTTTTTTGGTTAGAAACAGCCTTCTATGCAGAGGGCCACCAAAAGACCAAGTTTGACCCGAAAATTCAACTGTGTCTGTTTCGGACGAAAAATTCAACTTGTTTGGATGGAAACGAGTCTCAGTGCAAAACGCCCCGAAAATGTCAAAATAGACCAAAATGGACTAGATAATTTAACTGTAAATGTTTCGGAGGAAAAATAATATTTTTTTTGGATGGAAACCGGCCTCTACGCAAAACACTCCCCAATAGACCAAGTTTGACTTGAAAATTGAATTGTGTCCGTTCCGGACAAAAACTACCATTTTTTTTTTTTGTGGAAACACCCTACGGAGCAAAAAGCTCTTAAAATGCCCAAAAATTTCAATATTGACATAAAATACGAAATGCATCCGTTTTGGACGAAAAATACTACTTTTACGGTGGAAACGACTTTCTGAGCAAAATGCCCATAAAAGACCCAAAAAGACCATGTTTGACTAGAAAATTCAACTGTGTCCTTTTCAAATGAAAAATATCACTTTTCGAGTGGAAACAACCTTTTGATCAAAATGCCCCTAAAATACCGAAAAAGACCGAGCTTGACCCGAAAATTCAACTGTGTCCGTTTCGGAAGAAAAATTTCACTTGTTTGGGTTGAAACGACCGTCATTACAAAACGTCCCCAAAATGCCCAAAAACACCAAGTTCGACTAGATAATTTAACTGTGTCTGTTTCGTATGAAAACCCCCACTTTTCTGGTTAGAAACAGCCTTCTATGCAGAAGGCCACCAAAAGACCAAGTTTGACCTTAAAATTCAACTTAACTTTTTCGGACGAAAAATTCCTCTCGTTTGGATGGAAACGAGTATTAGTGCAAAATGCCCCGAAAAAGCCAAAATAGACCAAATTTGACTAGATAATTTAACTGTGATTGTTTCGGTTGAAAAATAACATTTTTTTGGATGGAAACCGGCCTCTATGCAAAACACTCCCAAAAAGACCAAGTTTGACTTGAAAATTGAATTGTGTCCGTTTCGGAAAAAAACTACCATTTTGTTTTGTGGAAACACCCTACAGAGCAAAAAGCTCCTAAAATGCCCCAAAATTTCAATATTGACATAAAAAACGAAATGCATCCGTTTCGGAAGAAAAATACTACTTTTACGGTGGAAACTACTTTCTGAGCAAAATGCCCATAAAAGGCCCAAAAAGACCATGTTTGACTAGAAAATTCAACGGTGTCCTTTTCGAATGAAAAATATCACTTTTTTAGTGGAAACGACCTTTTGATCAAAATGCCCCTAAAATACCGAAAAAGACCGAGTTTGACCTGAAAATTCAACTGTGTCCGTTTCGGACGAAAAATTTCACCTGTTTGGATTGAAACGATCGTCATTACAAAACGTCCCCAAAAAGACCAAAAACACCAAGTTCGACTAGATAATTTACCTGTGTGTGTTTCGTATGAAAAACCACACTTTTTTGTTAGAAACAGCCTTTTATGCAGAAGGCCACCGAAAGACCAAGTTTCACCTGAAAATTCAACTATATCAGTTTCGGACGAAAAATTCCACTTGATTGGATGGAAACGTGTCTTAGTGCAAAATGCTCCGAAAATGCCAAAATAGACCAAATTTGACTAGATAATTTAACTGTGATTGTTTCGGTTGAAAAATAACATTTTTTTGGATGGAAACGGGCCTCTATGCAAAACACTCCCAAAAAGACCAAGTTTGACTTGAAAATTGAATTGTGTCCGTTTCGGACAAAAACTATCATTTTTTTTTGTGGAAACACCCTACAGAGCAAAAACCTCCTAAAATGCCCCAAAATTTCTATATTGACAGAAAAAAACGAAATGCATCCGTTTCGGACGAAAAATACTACTTTTACGGTGGAAACGACTTTCTGAGCTAAATGCCCATAAAAGGCCCAAAAAGACCATGTTTGACTAGAAAATTCAACTGCATCCTTTTCGAATGAAAAATGTCACTTTTCGAGTCGAAACGACCTTTGATCAAAATGCCCCTAAAATACCGAAAAAGACCGAGTTTGACCTGAAAATTCAACTGTGTCTGTTTTGGACGAAAAATTTCACTTGTTTGGGTTGAAATGAGTCTCAGTGCAAAACGCCACGAAAATGCCAGAAAACACCAAGTTCGACTAGGTAATTTAACTGTGTGGTTTCGTATGAAAAACCACACTTTTCTGGTTATAAACAGCCTTCTATGCAGAAGGCCACCAAAAGACCAAGTTTGACCCAAAAATTCAACTGTAACTGTTTCGGACGAAAAATTTCACTTGTTTGGATGGAAACGAGTCTCAGTGCAAAATGCCCCGAAAATGCCAAAATAGACCAAATTTGACTAGATAATTTAACTGTGATTGTTTCGGATGAAAAATAACATTTTTTTGGAAGGAAACGGGGATCTACGCACAACACTCCCAAAAAGACCAAGTTTGACTTGAAAATTGAATTGTGTCCGTTTCGGACAAAAGCTACCATTTTTTTTTGTGGAAACACCCTACAGAGCAAAAAGCTCGTAAAATGCCCCAAAATTTCAATATCGACATAAAAAACGAAACGCATCCGTTTCGGACGAAAAATACTACTTTTACGGTGGAAACGACTTTCTGAGCAAAATACCCATAAAAGGACCAAAAAGACCATGTTTGACTAGAAAATTCAACGGTGTCCTTTTCGAATGAAAAATATCACTTTTTGAGTGGAAACGACCTTTTGATCAAAATGCCCCTAAAATACCGAAAAATACCGAGTTTGACCCGAAAATTCAACTGTGTCCGTTTCGGACGAAAAATTTTACCTGTTTGGGTTGAAACGATCGTCATTACAAAACGTCCCCAAAAAGACCAAAAACACCAAGTTCGACTAGATAATTTAACTGTGTGTGTTTCGTATGAAAAACCACACTTTTCTGGTTAGAAACAGCCTTTTATGCAGAAGGCCACCAAAAGACCAAGTTTGACCCGAAAATTCAACAATGTCAGTTTCGGACGAAAAATTCCACTTGATTGGATGGAAACGTGTCTTAGTGCAAAATGCTCCGAAAATGCCAAAATAGACCAAATTTGACTAGATAATTTAACTGTGATTGTTTCGGTTGAAAAATAACATTTTTTTGGATGGAAACGGGCCTCTGTGCAAAACACTCCCAAAAAGACCAAGTTTGACTTGAAAATTGAATTGTGTCCGTTTCGGACAAAAACTACCATTTTTTTTTTGTGGAAACACCCTACAGAGCAAAAACCTCCTAAAATGCCCCAAAATTTCTATATTGACATAAAAAACGAAATGCATCCGTTTCGGACGAAAAATACTACTTTTACGGTGGAAACGACTTTCTGAGCTAATGCCCATAAAAGGCCCAAAAAGACCATGTTTGACTAGAAAATTCAACTGCGTCCTTTTCGAATGAAAAATGTCACTTTTCGAGTCGAAACAACCTTTGATCAAAATGCCCCTAAAATACCGAAAAAGACCGAGTTTGACCCGAAAATTCAACTGTGTCTGTTTTGGACTGTTTGGGTTGAAACGAGTCTCAGTGCAAAATGCCCCGAAAATGCCAGAAAACACCAAGTTCGACTAGATAATTTAACTGTGTGGTTTCGTATGAAAAACCACACTTTTCTGGTTAGAAACAGCCTTCTATGCAGAAGGCCAATAAAAGACCAAGTTTGACCCGAAAATTCTACTGTAACTGTTTCGGATGAAAAATTCCACTTGTTTGACTTGAAAATTGAATTGTGTCCGTTTCGGACAAAAGCTACCATTTTTTTTTGTGGAAACACCCTACAGAGCAAAAAGCTCGTAAAATGCCCCAAAATTTCAATATCGACATAAAAAACGAAACGCATCCGTTTCGGACGAAAAATACTACTTTTACGGTGGAAACGACTTTCTGAGCAAAATACCCATAAAAGGACCAAAAAGACCATGTTTGACTAGAAAATTCAACGGTGTCCTTTTCGAATGAAAAATATCACTTTTTTAGTGGAAACGACCTTTTGATCAAAATGCCCCTAAAATACCGAAAAATACCGAGTTTGACCCGAAAATTCAACTGTGTCCGTTTCGGACGAAAAATTTTACCTGTTTGGGTTGAAACGATCGTCATTACAAAACGTCCCCAAAAAGACCAAAAACACCAAGTTCGACTAGATAATTTAACTGTGTGTGTTTCGTATGAAAAACCACACTTTTCTGGTTAGAAACAGCCTTTTATGCAGAAGGCCACCAAAAGACCAAGTTTGACCCGAAAATTCAACTATGTCAGTTTCGGACGAAAAATTCCACTTGATTGGATGGAAACGTGTCTTAGTGCAAAATGCTCCGAAAATGCCAAAATAGACCAAATTTATCTTAATAATTTAACTGTGATTGTTTCGGTTGAAAAATAACATTTGTTTGGATGGAAATGGGCCTCTATGCAAAACACTCCCAAAAAGACCAAGTTTGACTTGAAAATTGAATTGTGTCCGTTTCAGACAAAAACTACCATTTTTTTTTTTGTGGAAACACCCTACAGAGCAAAAACCTCCTAAAATGCCCCAAAATTTCTATATTGACATAAAAAACGAAATGCATCCGTTTCGGATGAAAAATACTACTTTTACGGTGGAAACGACTTTCTGAGCTAAATGCCCATAAAAGGCCCAAAAAGACCATGTTTGACTAGAAAATTCAACTGCGTCCTTTTCGAATGAAAAATGTCACTTTTCGAGTCGAAACAACCTTTGATCAAAATGCCCCTAAAATACCGAAAAAGACCGAGTTTGACCCGAAAATTCAACTGTGTCTGTTTTGGACTGTTTGGGTTGAAACGAGTCTCAGTGTAAAATGCCCCGAAAATGCCAGAAAACACCAAGTTCGACTAGATAATTTAACTGTGTGGTTTCGTATGAAAAACCACACTTTTCTGGTTAGAAACAGCCTTCTATGCAGAAGGCCACCAAAAGACCAAGTTTGACCCGAAAATTCTACTATAACTGTTTCGGACGAAAAATTCCACTTGTTTGGATGGAAACGAGTCTCAGTGCAAAATGCCCCGAAAATGCCAAAATAGACCAAATTTGACTAGATAATTTAACTGTGATTGTTTCGGATGAAAAATAACATTTTTTTGGATGGAAACGGGCCTCTACGCAAAATACTCCCGAAAAGACCAAGTTTGACTTGAAAATTGAATTTTGTCCGTTCCGGACAAAAACTACCATTTTTTTTTTGTGGAAACACCCTACAGAGCAAAAAGCTCCTAAAATGCCCAAAAATTTCAATATTGACATAAAATACGAAATGCATCCGTTTCGGACGAAAAATACTACTTTTACGATGGAAACGACTTTCTGAGCAAAATGCCCATAAAAGACCCAAAAAGACCATGTTTGACTAGAAAATTCAATTGTGTCCTTTTCGAATGAAAAATATCACTTTTCGAGTGGAAACGAACTTTTGATCAAAATGCCCCACAAATACCGAAAAAGTCCGAGTTTGACCCAAAAATTCAACTGTGTCCGTTTCGGACGAAAAATTTCACTTGTTTGGGTTGAAACGACCGTCATTACAAAACGTCCCCAAAATGCCCAAAAACACCAAGTTCGACTAGATAATTTAACTGTGTCTGTTTTGTATGAAAAACCACACTTTTCTGGTTAGAAACAACGTTCTATGCAGATGGCCACCAAAAGACCAAGTTTGACCCGAAAATTCTACTGTGTCTGTTTCGGACGAAAAATTCCACTTGTTTGGATGGAAACGAGTCTCAGTGCAAAACGCGCCGAAATGTTAAAATAGACCAAAATGGACTAGATAATTTAACTGTGATTGTTTCGGAGGAAAAATAATAATTTTTTGGATGAAAACGGGCCTCTACGCAAAACACTCCCAAAAAGACCAATTTTGACTTGAAAATTGAATTGTGTCCGTTCCGGACAAAAACGACCATTTTTTTTTTGTTGTGGAAACACCCTACAGAGCGAAAAGCTCCTAAAATGCCCAAAAATTTCAATGTTGACATAAAATACGAAATGCATCCATTTCGGACGAAAAATGCTACTTTTACGGTGGAAACGACTTTCTGAGCAAAATGCCCATAAAAGACCCAAAAAGACCATGTTTGACTAGAAATTTCAACTGTGTCCTTTTCGAATGAAAAATATCTCTTTTCGAGTGGAAACGACCTTTTGATCAAAATGTGCCTGAAATACCCAAAAAGACCGAGTTTGACACGAAAATTCAACTGTGTCCGTTTCGGACGAAAAATTTCACTTATTTGGGTTGAAACGACCGTCATTACAAAACGTCCCCAAAATGCCCAAAAACACCAAGTTCTACTAGATAATTTAACTGTGTTTGTTTCCTATGAAAAACCACACTTTTTTTGTTAGAAACAGCCTTTTAGGTAGAAGGCCACCAAAAGACCAAGTTTGACCCGAAAATTCAACTGTGTCTGTTTCGGACGAAAAATTCCACCTGTTTGGATGGAAACGAGTCTCAGTGCAAAACGCCCCGAAAATGTCAAAATAGGCCAAAATGGACTAGATAATTTAACTGTGATTGTTTCGGAGGAAAAATAATATTTTTTTTGGATCGAAACGGGCCTCTACGCAAAACACTCCCCAAAAGACCAAGTTTGACATGAAAATTGAATTGTGTCCGTTCCGTACAAAAACTACCATTTTTTTTTGTAGAAACACCCTACAGAGCAAAAAGCTCCTAAAATGCCCAAAAATTTCAATATTGACATAAAATACGAAATGCATCCGTTTCGGACGAAAAATACTACTTTTACGGTGGAAACGACTTTCTGAGCAAAATGCCCATAAAAGACCAAAAAAGACCATGTTTGACTAGAAAATTCAACTGTATCCTTTTCAAATGAAAAATTTCACTTGTTTGGGTTGAAACGACCGTCATTACAAAACGTCCCCAAAATGCCCAAAAACACCAAGTTCGACTAGATAATTTAACTGTATGTGTTTCGTATGAAAACCCCCACTTTTCTGGTTAGAAACAGCCTTCTATGCAGAAGGCCACCAAAAGACCAAGTTTGACCCGAAAATTCAACTTAACTTTTTCGGACGAAAAATTCCTCTCGTTTGGATGGAAACGAGTATTAGTGCAAAATGCCCCAAAAATGCCAAAATAGACCAAATTTGACTAGATAATTTAACTGTGATTGTTTCGGTTGAAAAATAACATTTTTTTGGATGGAACCCGGCCTCTATGCAAAACACTCCCAAAAAGACCAAGTTTGACTTGAAAATTGAATTGTGTCCGTTTCGGAAAAAAACTACCATTTTTTTTTTGTGTGGAAACACCCTACAATGCAAAAAGCTCCTAAAATGCCCCAAAATTTCAATATTGACATAAAAAAACGAAATGCATCCGTTTCGGACGAAAAATACTACTTTTACGGTGGAAACTACTTTTTGAGCAAAATGCCCATAAAAGGCCCAAAAAGACCATGTTTGACTAGATAATTCAACGGTGTCCTTTTCGAATGAAAAATATCAATTTTCGAGTGGAAACGACCTTTTGATCAAAATGCCCCTAAAATACCGAAAAAGACCGAGTTTGACCGGAAAATTCAACTGTGGCTGTTTCGGACGAAAAATTTCACTTGTTTGGGTTGAAACGACCGTCATTACAAAACGTTCCCAAAATGCCCAAAAACACCAAGTTCGACTAGATAATTTAACTGTGTGGTTTCGTATGAAAAACCACACTTTTTTGGTTAGAAACAGCCTTTTATGCAGAAGGCCACCAAAAGACCAAGTTTGACCCGAAAATTCAACTATGTCAGTTTCGGACGAAAAATTCCACTTGATTGGATGGAAACGTGTCTTTGTGCAAAATGCTCCGAAAATGCCAAAATAGACCAAATTTGACTAGACAATTTAACTGTGATTATTTCGGTTGAAAAATAAAATTTGTTTGGATGGAAATGGGCCTCTATGCAAAACACTCCCAAAAAGACCAAGTTTAACTTGAAAATTGAATTGTGTCCGTTTCGGACAAAAACTACCATTTTTTTTTTGTGTGGAAACACCCTACAAAGCAAAAAGCTCCTAAAATGCCCAAAAATTTCAATATTGACATAAAAAACGAAATGCATCCGTTTCGGACGAAAAATACTACTTTTACGGTGGAAACGACTTTCTGAGCAAAATGCCCATAAAAGGCCCAAAAAGACCATGTTTGACTCGAAAATTCAACTGTGTCCTTTTCGAATGAAAAATATCACTTTTCGAGTGGAAACGACCTTTTGGTCAAAATGCCACTAAAATACCGAAAAAGACCGAGTTTGACCCGAAAATTCAACTGTGTCCATTTCGGACGAAAAATTTCACCTGTTTGGGTTGAAACGACCGTCATTACAAAACGTCCCCAAAATGCCCAAAAACACAAAGTTCGACTAGATAATTTAACTGTGTTTGTTTCCTATGAAAAACCACACTTTTTTGGTTAGAAACAGCCTTTTAGGTAGAAGGCCACCAAAAGACCAAGTTTGACCCGAAAATTCAACTGTGTCAGCTTCGGACGAAAAATTCCACTTGTTTGGATGGAAACGAGTCTCAGTGCAAAACGCCCCGAAAATGTCAAAATAGACCAAAATAGACAAGATAATTTAACTGTAATTGTTTCGGAGGAAAAATAATATTTTTTTTGGATGGAAACGGGCCTCTACGCAAAACACTCCCCAAAAGACCAAGTTTACCTTGAAAATTGAATTGTGTCCGTTTCGGAAAAAAACTACTTTTTTTTTTTTGTGGAAACACCCTACAGAGCAAAAAGCTCCTAAAATGCCCCCAAAATTTCAATATTGACATAAAAAACGAAATGCATCCGTTTCGGACGAAAAATACTACTTTTACGGTGGAAACTACTTTCTGAGCAAAATGCCCATAAAAGGCCCAAAAAGACCATGTTTGACTAGAAAATTCAACGGTGTCCTTTTCGAATGAAAAATATCACTTTTTGAGTGGAAACGACCTTTTGATCAAAATGCCCCTAAAATACCGAAAAAGACCGAGTTTGACCCGAAAATTCAACTGTGTCCGTTTCGGACGAAAAATTTCACCTGTTTGGGTTGAAACGATCGTCATTACAAAACGTCCCCAAAAAGATCAAAAACACCAAGTTCGACTAGATAATTTAACTGTGTGTGTTTCGTATGAAAACCCCCACTTTCCTGGTTAGAAACAGCCTTCTATGCAGAAGGCCACCAAAAGACCAAGTTTGACCCGAAAATTCAACTATGTCAGTTTCGGACGAAAAATTCCACTTGATTGGATGGAAACGTGTCTTTGTGCAAAATGCTCCGAAAATGCCAAAATAGACCAAATTTGACTAGATAATTTAACTGTGATTGTTTCGGTTGAAAAATAACATTTGTTTGGATGGAAATGGGCCTCTATGCAAAACACTCCCAAAAAGACCAAGTTTAACTTGAAAATTGAATTGTGTCCGTTTCGGACAAAAAGTACCATTCTTTTTTTGTGGAAACACCCTACAGAGCTAAAAGCTCCTAGATGCCCCAAAATTTCAATATTGACATAAAAAACGAAATGCATCCGTTTCGGACGAAAAATACTACTTTTACGGTGGAAACGACTTTCTGAGCAAAATGCCCATAAAAGGCCCAAAAAGACCATGTTTGACTAGAAAATTCAACTGCGTCCTTTTCGAATGAAAAATATCACTTTTCGAGTGGAAACGACCTTTTGATCAAAATGCCGCTAAAATACCGAAAAAGACCGAGTTTGACCCGAAAATTCAACTGTGTCCGTTTCGGACGAAAAATTTCACTTGTTTGGGTTGAAACGACCGTCATTACAAAACGTTCCCAAAATGCCCAAAAACACCAAGTTCGACTAGATAATTTAACTGTGTGGTTTCGTATGAAAAACCACACTTTTTTGGTTAGAAACATCCTTCTATGCAGAAGGTCACGAATAGACCGAGTTTGACCCGAAAATTCAACTGTGTCTGTTTCGGACGAAAAATTCCACTTGTTTCGATGGAAACGAGTTTCAGTGCAAAACGCCCAGAAAATGTCAAAATAGACCAAAATGGACTAGATAATTTAACTGTGATTGTTTCGGAGGAAAAATAATATTTTTTTGGATCGAAATGGGCCTATACGCAAAACACTCCCGAAAATACCAAGTTTGACTTGAAAATTGAATTGTGTCCGTTTCGGACAAAAATTACCATTTTTTTTTTGTGGAAACACCCTACAGAGCAAAAAGCTCCTAAAATGCCCCAAAATCTCAATATTGACATAAAAAACGAAATGCATCCCTTTCGGACGAAAAATACTACTTTTACGGTGGAAACGACTTTCTGAGCAAAATGCCCATAAAAGGCCCAAAAAGACCATGTTTGACTCGAAAATTCAACTGTGTCCTTTTCGAATGAAAAATATCGCTTTTCGAGTGGAAACGACCTTTTGATCAAAATGCTCCTAAAATACCGAAAAAGACCGAGTTTGACCCGAAAATTCAACTGTGTCCGTTTCGGACGAAAAAATTCACTTGTTTGGATGGAAATGACCGTCAATACAAAACGTCCCCAAAATGCCCAAAAACACCAAGTTCGACTAGATAATTTAACTGTGTCTGTTTCGTATGAAAAACCACACTTTTCTGGTTAGAAACAGCCTTCTATGCAGAAGGCCACCAAAAGACCAAGTTTGACCCGAAAATTCAACTGTGTCAGTTTCAGACGAAAAATTCCCCTTGTTTGGATGGAAACGAGTCTCAGGGCGAAATGCTCCGAAAATGCCAAAATAGACCAAAATGGAATCGATAATTTAACTGTGATTGTTTCGAAGGAAAAATAATATTTTTTTGGATGGAAACGGGCCTCTACGCAAAGCACTCCCAAAAAGACCAAGTTCGACTTGAAAATTGAATTGTGTCCGTTTCGGACAAAAACTACCATTTTTTTTGTGTGGAAACACCCTACAGAGCAAAAAGCTCCTAAAATGCCCCAAAATATCAATATTGACATAAAAAACGAAACGCATCCGTTTCGGACGAAAAATACTACTTTTACGGTGGAAACGACTTTCTGAGCAAAATGCCCATAAAAGGCTCAAAAAGACCATGTTTAACTCGAAAATTCAACTCTGTCCTTTTTGAATGAAAAATATCACTTTTCGATTGGAAACGACCTTTTGATCAAAATGCCCCTAAAATACCGAAAAAGACCGAGTTTGACTCGAAAATTCAACTGTGTCCGTTTCGGACGAAAAATTTCACTTGTTTGGGTTGAAACGACGGTCATTACAAAACGTCCCCAAAATGCCCAAAAACACAAAGTTCGACTAGATAATTTAACTGTGTCTATTTCGTATGAAAAACCACAATTTTCTGGTTAGAAACAGCCTTCTATGCAGAAGGCCACCAAAAGATCAAGTTTGACCCGAAAATTTTACTGCGTCTGTTTCGGACGAAAAATTCCACTTGTTTGGATGGAAACGAGTCTCAGTGCAAAACACCCCGAAAATGTCAAAATAGACCAAAATGGACTAGATAATTTAACTGTGATTGTTTCGGAGGAAAAATAATATTTTTTTTGGATGGAAACGGGCCTCTACGCAAAACACTCCCAAAAAGACCAAGTTTGACTTGAAAATTGAATTGTGTCCGTTTCGGACAAAAACTACCATTTTTTTTGTGTGGAGACACCCTACAGAGCAAAAAGCTCCTAAAATGCCCCAAAATTTCAATATTGACATAAAAAACGAAATGCATCCGGTTTGGACGAAAAATACTACTTTTACGGTGGAAACGACTTTCTGAGCGAAATGCCCATAAAAGGCCCAAAAAGACCATGTTTATCTCAAAAATTCAACGGCGTCCTTTTCCAATGAAAAATATCACTTTTCGAGTGGAAACGACCTTTTGATCAAAATGCACCTAAAATACCGAAAAAGACCGAGTTTGACCCGAAAATTCAACTGTGTCCGTTTCGGACGAAAAATTTCACTTGTTTGGGTTGAAACGACCGTCATTACAAAACGTCCCCAAAATGCCCAAAAACACCAAGTTCGACTAGTTAATTTAACTGTGTCTGTTTCGTATGAAAAACCACACTTTTCCGGTTAGAAACAGCCTTCTATGCAGAAGGCCACCAAAAGACCAAGTTTGACCCGAAAATTCAACTTAATTGTTTCGGACGAAAAATTCCACTCCTTTGGATGGAAACGAGTATCAGTGCAAAATGCCACGAAAATGTCAAAATAGACCAAATTTGACTAGATAATTTAACTGTGATTGTCTCGGTGGAAAAATTACATTTTTTAGGATGGAAACGGGCCTCGATGCAAAACACTCGCAAAAAGACCAAGTTTGACTTGAAAATTGAATTGTGTCCGTTTCGGAAAAAAACTACCATTTTTTCTTTTTTGTGGAAACACCCTACAGAGCAAAAAGCTCCTAAAATGCCCGAAAATTTCAATATTGACTTAAAAAACGAAATGCATCCGTTTCGGACGAAAAATACTACTTTTACGGTGGAAACGACTTTCTGAGCAAAACGCCCATAAAAGGACCAAAAAGACCATGTTTGACTATAAAATTCAACTGTGTCCTTTTCGAATGAAAGATATAAAACATCAAGTTTGACTAGATAATTTAACTGTGTGGTTTCGTTGGAAAAACCACACTTTTCTGGTTAGAAACGGCCTTCTATGCAGAAGGCCACCAAAAGACCAAGTTTGACCCGAAAATTCAACTGTGTCTGTTTCTGACGAAAAATTCCACTTGTTTGGATGGAAACGAGTCTCAGTGCAAAACGCCCCGAAAATGTCAAAATAGACGAAAATGAACTAGATAATTTAACTGTGATTGTTTCGGAGGAAAAATAATATTTTTTTGGATGGAAACGGGCCTCTACGCAAAACACTCCCAAAAAGACCAAGTTTGACTTGAAAATTGAATTGTGTCCGTTACAGACAAAAACAACCATTTTTTTTTGTGGAAACAAACTGCAGAGCAAAAAGCTCCTAAAATGCCCAAAAATTTCCATATTGACATAAAATACGAAATGCATCCGTTTCGGACGAAAAATACTACTTTTACGGTGGAAACGACTTTCTGAGCAAAAGGCCCAAAAAATGCCAACAAAGACCATGTTTGACTAGAAAATTCAACTGTGTCCTTTTCGAATGAAAAATATCGCTTTTCGAGTGGAAACGACCTTTTGATCAAAATGCCCCTAAAATAACGAAAAATACCGAGTTTGACCCGAAAATTCAACTGTGTCCGTTTCAGACGAAAAATTTTACTTGTTTGGGTTGAAACGACCGTCTTTACAAAACGTTCCCAAAATGCCCAAAAACACCAAGTTCGACTAGATAATTTAACTGTGTGGTTTCGTTTGAAAAACCACACTTTTCTGGTTAGAAACAGCCTTCTATGCAGAAGGTGACCAAAAGACCAAGTTTGACCCGAAAATTCAACTGTAACTGTTTCGGACGAAAAATTCCAATTGTTTGGATGGAAATGAGTATCAGTGCAAAATGCCTCGAAAATTCAAAAATAGACCAAATTTGACTAGATAATTTAACTGTGATTGTTTCGGATGAAAAATAACATTTTTTCGGATGGAAACGGGCCTCTACGCAAAACACTCCCAAAAAGACCAAGTTTGACTTGACAATTGAATTGTGTCCGTTTCGGACAAAAACTACCTTTTTTTTTTTTTGGAAACACCCTACAGTGCAAAAAGCTCCTAAAATGCCCCAAAATTTCAATATTGACATAAAAAATGAAATGCATCCGTTTCGGACGAAAAATTCTACTTTTACGGTGGAAACGACTTTATGAGCAAAATGCCCATAAAAGGCCCAAAAAGACCATGTTTGACTAGAAAATTCAAATGTGTCCTTTTCGAATGAAAAATATCACTTTTCAAGTGGAAACGACATTTTGATCAAAACGCCCCTAAAATACCGAAAAAGACCGTGTTTGACCCGAAAATTCAACTGTGTCCGTTTCGGACGAAAAATATCACTTGTTTGGGTTGAAACAACCGTCACTACAAAACGTCCCCAAAATGCCCAAAAACACCAAGTTCGACTAGATAATTTAACTGTGTCTGTTTTGTATGAAAACTCACACTTTTTTGGTTAGAAACATACTTCTATGTAGAAGGCCACCAAAAGACCAAGTTTGACCCGAAAATTCAACTATGTCTGTTTCGGACGAAAATTTCCCCTTGTTTGGATGGAAACGAGTCTCAGGGCGAAATGCTCCGAAAATGCCAAAATAGACCAAAATGGAATCGATAATTTAACTGTGATTGTTTCGAAGGAAAAATAATATTTTTTTGGATGGAAACGGGCCTCTACGCAAAACACTCCCAAAAAGACCAAGTTCGACTTGAAAATTGAATTGTGTCCGTTTCGGACAAAAACTACCATTTTTTTTTGTGTGGAAACACCCTACAGAGCAAAAAGCTCCTAAAATGCCCCAAAATTTCAATATTGACATAAAAAAACGAAACGCATCCGTTTCAGACGAAAAATACTACTTTTACGGTGGAAACGACTTTCTGAGCAAAATGCCCATAAAAGGCTCAAAAAGACCATGTTTAACTCGAAAATTCAACTCTGTCCTTTTCGAATGAAAAATATCACTTTTCGAGTGGAAACGACCTTTTGATCAAAATGCTCCTAAAATACCGAAAAAGACCGAGTTTGACCCGAAAATTCAACTGTGTCCGTTCGGTGGAAAAATTTCACTTGTTTGGGTTTAAACGACCGTCATTACAAAACGTCCCCAAAATGCCCAAAAACACCAAGTTGGACTAGATAATTTAACTGTGTCTGTTGCGTATGAAAAACCACAATTTTTTGTTTAGAAACATCCCTCTATGCAGAAGGCCACCGAAAGACCACGTTTGACCCGAAAGTTCAACTGTGTCTGTTTCGGACGAAAAATTCCACTTGTTTGGATGGAAACGAGTCTCAGTGCAAAACGCCTAGAAAATGCCAAAATTGACCAAATTTGACAAGATAATTTAACTGTGATTGTTTCGGAGGAAAAATAACATTTTTTTGGATGGAAACGGACCTCTACGCAAAACACTCCCAAAAAGACCAAGTTTGATTTGAAAATTGAAAGTTGTCCGTTTCGGACAAAAACTTCCATTTTCTTTTTGTGGAAACACCCAACAGAGCAAAAAGCTCCTAAAATGCCCCAAAATTTCAATATTGACATAAAAAACGAAATGCATCCGTTTCGGACGAAAAATACTACTTTTACGGTGGAAACGACTTTTTGAGCAAAATGCCCATAAAAGGCCGAAAAAGACCATGTTTGACTAGAAAATTCAACTGTGTCCTTTTCGAATGAAAAATATAAAACACCAAGTTCGACTAGATAATTTAACTGTGTGGTTTTGTTTGAAAAACCACACTTTTCTGGTTAGAAACAGCCTTCTATGCAGAAGGCCACTAAAAGACCAAGTTTGACCCGAAAATTCAACTGTGTCTATTTCAGACGAAAAATTCCATTTGTTTGGATGGAAACGAGTCTCAGTGCAAACGCCCCGAAAATGTCAAAATAGACCAAAATGGACAAGGTAATTTAACTGTGATTGTTTCGGATGAAAAATAACATTTTTTTGGAAGGAAACGGGGCTCTACGCAAAACACTCCCAAAAAGACCAAGTTTGACTTGAAAATTGAATTGTGTCCGTTCCAGACAAAAACGACCTTTTTTTTTTTTGTGCAAACACCCTACAGAGCGAAAAGCTCCTAAAATGCCCAAAAATTTCAATATTGACATAAAATACGAAATGCATCCATTTCGGACGAAAAATACTACTTTTACGGTGGAAACGACTTTCTGAGCAAAATGCCCGTAAAAGACCCAAAAAGACCATGTTGAACTAGAAAATTCAACTGTGTCCTTTTCGAATGAAAAATATTTCTTTTCGAGTGGAAACGACCTTTCGATCAAAATGCCCCAAAAATACTGAAAAGGACCGAGTTTTACCCGAAAATTCAACTGTGTCCATTTCGGACGAAAAATTTCACTTGTTTGGGTCGAAACGACTGTCATTACAAAACGTCCCCAAAATGCCCAAAAACACCAAGTTTGACTAGATAATTTAATTGTGTCTGTTTTGTATGAAAAAACACACTTTTTTGGTTAGAAACAGCCTTCTATGTAGAAGGCCACCAAAAGACCAAGTTTAACCCGAAAATTCAACTGTAACTGTTTCGGACGAAAAATTCCACTTGTTTGGATGGAAACGAGTCTCAGTGCAAAACGCCCCGAAAATGTCAAAATAGACCAAAATGGACTAGATAATTTAACTGTGATTATTTCGGAGGAAAAATAATAATATTTTGGATGGAAACGGGCCTCTACGCAAAACACTGCCAAAAAGACCAAGTTTGACTTGAAAATTGAATTGTGTCAGTTCCGGATAAAAACTACCATTTTGTTTTTTTTATGGAAACACCCTACAGAGCAAAAAGCTCCTAAAATGCCCAAAAATTTCAATATTGACATAAAATACGAAATGCATCCGTTTCGGACGAAAAATACTACTTTTACGGTGGAAACGACTTTCTGAGCAAAATGCCCATAAAAGACCCAAAAAGACCATGTTTGACTAGAAAATTCAACTGTGCCCTTTTCGAATGAAAAATATCCGTTTCGAGTGGAAACGACCTTTTGATCAAAATGACCCTAAAATACCGAAAATGACAGAGTTTGACACGAAAATTCAACTGTGTCCGTTTCGGACGAAAAATTTCACTTGTTTGGGTTGAAATGACCGTCACTACAAAACGTCCCCAAAATGCCCAAAAACACCAAGTTCGACTAGATAATTTAACTGTGTGGTTTCGTTTGAAAAACCACACTTTTCTGGTTAAAAACAGCCTTCTATGCAGAAGGTGACCAAAAGACCAAGTTTGACCCGAAAATTCAACTGTAACTGTTTCGGACGAAAAATTCCAATTGTTTGGATGGAAATGAGTATCAGTGCAAAATGCCTCGAAAATGCAAAAATAGACCAAATTTGACTAGATAATTTAACTGTGATTGTTTCGGATGAAAAATAACATTTTTTTGGATGGAAACGGGCCTCTACGTAAAACACTCCCCAAAAGACCAAGTTTGACTTGACAATTGAATTGTGTCCGTTTCGGACAAAAACTACCTTTTTTTTTTTTTGGAAACACCCTACAGTGCAAAAAGATCCTAAAATGCCCCAAAATTTCAATATTGACATAAAAAACGAAATGCATCCGTTTCGGACGAAAAATTCTACTTTTACGGTGGAAACGACTTTATGAGCAAAATGCCCATAAAAGGCCCAAAAAGACCATGTTTGACTAGAAAATTCAAATGTGTCCTTTTCGAATGAAAAATATCACTTTTCAAGTGGAAACGACATTTTGATCAAAATGCCCCTAAAATACCGAAAAAGACCGAGTTTGACCCGAAAATTCAACTGTGTCCGTTTCGGACGAAAAATATCACTTGTTTGGGTTGAAACAACCGTCACTACAAAACGTCCCCAAAATGCCCAAAAACACCAAGTTCGACTAGATAATTTAACTGTGTCTGTTTCGTATGAAAACCCACACTTTTTTGGTTAGAAACATCCTTCTATGCAGAAGGCCAACAAAAGACCAAGTTTGACCCGAAAATTCAACTATGTCTGTTTCGGACGAAAAATTCCACTTCTTTGGATGGAAACGAGTCTCAGTGCAAAACATCCTGAAAATGTCAAAATAGACAAAAATGGACTAGATAATTTAACTGTGATTGTTTTGGAGGAAAAATAATATTTTTTTGGATGGAAACGGGCCTCTACGCAAAACACTACCAAAAAGACCATGTTTGAATTGAAAATTGAATTGTGTCCGTTTCGGACAAAACCTACCCTTTTTTTTTGTGGAAACACCCTACAGAGCAAAAAGTTCCTAAAATGCCCAAAAATTTCAATATTTACATAAAATACGAAATGCATCCGTTTCGGACGAAAAATACTACTTTTACGGTGGAAACGACTTTCTGAGCAAAATGCCCATAAAAGGCCCAAAAAGACCATGTTTGACTAGAAAATTCAACTGTGTCCTTTTCGAATGAAAAATATCACTTTTCGAGTGGAAACGACCTTTTGATCAAAATGCTCCTAAAATACCAAAAAAGACCGAGTTTGACCCGAAAATTCAACTGTGTCCGTTCGGTGGAAAAATTTCACTTGTTTGGGTTTAAACGACCGTCATTACAAAACGTCCCCAAAATGCCCAAAAACACCAAGTTGGACTAGATAATTTAACTGTGTCTATTGCGTATGAAAAACCACAATTTTTTGTTTAGAAACATCCCTCTATGCAGAAGGCCACCGAAAGACCACGTTTGACCCGAAAGTTCAATTGTCTGTTTCGGACGAAAAATTCCACTTGTTTGGATGGAAACGAGTCTCAGTGCAAAACGCCTAGAAAATGCCAAAATTGACCAAATTTGAAGAGATAATTTAACTGTGATTGTTTCGGAGGAAAAATAACATTTTTTTGGATGGAAACGGACCTCTACGCAAAACACTCCCAAAAAGACCAAGTTTGATTTGAAAATTGAAAGTTGTCCGTTTCGGACAAAAATTTCCATTTTCTTTTTGTGGAAACACCCAACAGAGCAAAAAGCTCCTAAAATGCCCCAAAATTTCAATATTGACATAAAAAACGAAATGCATCCGTTTCGGACGAAAAATACTACTTTTACGGTGGAAACGACTTTTTGAGCAAAATGCCCATAAAAGGCCGAAAAAGACCATGTTTGACTAGAAAATTCAACTGTGTCCTTTTCGAATGAAAAATATAAAACACCAAGTTCGACTAGATAATTTAACTGTGTGGTTTTGTTTGAAAAACCACACTTTTCTGGTTAGAAACAGCCTTCTATGCAGAAGGCCACTAAAAGACCAAGTTTGACCTGAAAATTCAACTGTGTCTATTTCGGACGAAAAATTCCATTTGTTTGGATGGAAACGAGTCTCAGTGCAATCGCCCCGAAAATGTCAAAAGAGACCAAAATGGACAAGATAATTTAACTGTGATTGTTTCGGATGAAAAATAACAGTTTTTTGGAAGGAAACGGGGCTCTACGTAAAACACTCCCAAAAAGACCAAGTTTGACTTGAAAATTGAATTGTGTCCGTTCCGGACAAAAACGACCTTTTTTTTTTTTTTGTGCAAACACCCTACAGAGCGAAAAGCTCCTAAAATGCCCAAAAATTTCAATATTGACATAAAATACGAAATGCATCCGTTTCGGACGAAAAATACTACGTTTACGGTGGAAATGACTTTCTGAGCAAAATGCCCGTAAAAGACCATGTTGAACTAGAAAATTCAACTGTGTCCTTTTCGAATGAAAAATATTGCTTTTCGAGTGGAAACGACCTTTTGATCAAAATGCCCCAAAAATACCGAAAAGGACCGAGTTTTACCCGAAAATTCAACTGTGTCCATTTCGGACGAAAAATTTCACTTGTTTGGGTTGAAACGACCGTCATTACAAAACGTCCCCAAAATGCCCAAAAACACCAAGTTTGACTAGATAATTTAACTGTGTCTGTTTTGTATGAAAAACCACACTTTTCTGGTTAGAAACAGCCTTCTTTGCAGAGGGCCACCAAAAGACCAAGTTTGACCCGAAAATTCAACTGTGTCTGTTTCGGTCGAAAAATTCCACTTGTTTGGATGGAAACGAGTCTCAGTGCAAAACGCCCCGAAAATGTCAAAATAGACCAAAATGGACTAGATAATTTAACTGTGATTGTTTCGGAGGAAAAATAATATTTTTTTTGGATGGAAACGGGCCTCTACGCAAAACACTTCCCAAAAGACCAAGTTTGACTTGAAAATTGAATTGTGTCCGTTCCGGACAAAAACGACCATTTTTTTTTTTTTTTTTGTGGAAACACCCTACAGAGCGAAAAGCTCCTAAAATGCCCAAAAATTTCAATATTGACATAAAATACGAAATGCATCCGTTTCGGACGAAAAATACTACTTTTACGGTGGAAACGACTTTCTGAGCAAAATGCCCATAAAAGACCCAAAAAGACCATGTTTGACTAGAAAATTCAACTGTGTCCTTTTCGAATGAAAATTATCCGTTTCGAGTGGAAACGACCTTTTGATCAAAATGACCCTAAAATACCGAACAAGACCGAGTTTGACCCGAAAATTCAACTGTGTCCGTTTCGGACGAAAAATTTCACTTGTTTGGGTTGAAACGACCGTCACTACAAAACGTCCCCAAAATGCCCTAAAACACCAAGTTCGACTAGATAATTTAACTGTGTGGTTTCGTTTGAAAAACCACACTTTTCTGGTTAGAAACAGCCTTCTATGCAGAAGGTGACCAAAAGACCAAGTTTGACCCGAAAATTCAACTGTAACTGTTTCGGACGAAAAATTCCAATTGTTTGGATGGAAATGAGTATCAGTGCAAAATGCCTCGAAAATGCAAAAATAGACCAAATTTGACTAGATAATTTAACTCTGATTGTTTCGGACGAAAAATAACATTTTTTTGGATGGAAACGGGCCTCTACGCAAAACACTCCCGAAAAGACCAAGTTTGACTTGACAATTGAATTGTGTCCGTTTCGGACAAAAACTACCATTTTTTTTTTGTGGAAACACCCTACATAGCAAAAAGCTCCTAAAATGCCCCAAAATTTCAATATTGACATAAAAAACGAAATGCATCCGTTTCGAACGAAAAATACTACTTTTACGGTGGAAACGACTTTCTGAGCTAAATGCCCATAAAAGGCCCAAAAAGACCATGTTTCACTAGAAAATTCAACTGCGTCCTTTTCGAATGAAAAATGTCACTTTTCGAGTCGAAACGACCTTCGATCAAAATGCCCCTAAAATATCGAAAAAGACCAAGTTTGATCCGAAAATTCAACTGCGTCTGTTTCAGACGAAAAATTTCACTTGTTTGGGTTGAAACGAGTCTCAGTGCAAAACGCCCCGAAAATGTCAAAATAGACTGGATAAGTTAACGGTGAATGTTTCAGCGGAAAAATAACTTTTTTTTGGATGGAAACGGGCCTCTACGCAAAACACTCCCAAAAAGACCAAGTTTGAATTGAAAATTGAATTGTGTCCGCTACGGACAAAACTACCATTTTTTTTTTTTGGAAACACCCTACAGAGCAAAAAGCTCCTAAAATGCCCAAAAATTTCAATATTGACATAAAAAACGAAATGCATCCGTTTCGGACGAAAAATACTACTTTTACGGTGGAAACGATTTTCTGAGCAAAATGCCTGTAAAAGGCCCAAAAAGACCATGTTTGACTAGAAAATTCAACTGTGTCCTTTTCGAATGAAAAATATCACTTTTCGAGTGGAAACGACCTTTTGATCCAAATGCCCCTAAAATATCCAAAAAGATCGAGTTTGACTCGAAAATTCAACTGTGTCCGTTTCGGACGAAAAATTTCACTTGTTTGGGTTGAAACGACTGTCATTACAAAACGTCCCCAAAATGCCAGAAAACACCAAGTTCGACTAGATAATTTAACTGTGTGGTTTCGTATGAAAAACCACACTTTTCTGGTTAGAAACAGCCTTCTATGCAGAAGGCCACCAAAAGACCAAGTTTGACCCGAAAATTCAATTGTAACTGTTTCGGACGAAAAATTCCACTTGTTTGGATAGAAACGAGTCTCAGTGCAAAATGCCCCAAAAATGCCAAAATAGACCAAATTTGACTAGATAATTTACCTATGATTGTTTCGGATGAAAAATAACATTTTTTGGAGGGAAACGGGGCTCTACGCAAAACACTCCCAAAAGACCAAGTTTGACTTGACAATTGAATTGTGTCCGTTTCGGACAAAAACTACCTTTTTTTTTTTGGAAACACCCTACAGTGCAAAAAGCTCCTAAAATGCCCCAAAATTTCAATATTGACATAAAAAACGAAATGCATCCGTTTCGGACGAAAAATTCTACTTTTACGGTGGAAACGACTTTATGACCAAAATGCCCATAAAAGGCCCAAAAAGACCATGTTTGACTAGAAAATTCAAATGTGTCCTTTTCGAATGAAAAATATCACTTTTCAAGTGGAAACGACATTTTGATCAAAATGCCCCTAAAATACCGAAAAAGACCGAGTTTGACCCGAAAATTCAACTGTGTCCGTTTCAGACGAAAAAATTCACTTGTTTGGATGGAAATGACCGTCAATACAAAACGTCCCCAAAATGCCCAAAAACACCAAGTTCGACTAGATAATTTAACTGTGTCTGTTTCGTATGAAAAACCACACTTTTCTGGTTAGAAACAACCTTCTATGCAGAAGGCCAGCAAAAGACCAAGTTTGACCCGAAAATTCAACTATGTCAGTTTCGGACGAAAAATTCCCCTTGTTTGGATGGAAACGAGTCTCAGGGCGAAATGCTCCGAAAATGCCAAAATAGACCAAAATGGAATCGATAATTTAACTGTGATTGTTTCAAAGGAAAAATAATATTTTTTTGGATGGAAACGGGCCTCTACGCAAAACACTACCAAAAAGACCATGTTTGAATTGAAAATTGAATTGTGTCCGTTTCGGACAAAACCTACCCTTTTTTTTTTTGTGGAAACACCCTACAGAGCAAAAAGCTCCTAAATGCCCAAAAATTTCAATATTTACATAAAATACGAAATGCATCCGTTTCGGACGAAAAATACTACTTTTACGGTGGAAACGACTTTCTGAGCAAAATGCCCATAAAAGGCCCAAAAAGACCATGTTTGACTAGAAAATTCAACTGTGTCCTTTTCGAATGAAAAATATCACTTTTCGAGTGGAAACGACCTTTTGATCAAAATGCTCCTAAAATACCGAAAAAGACCGAGTTTGACCCGAAAATTCAACTGTGTCCGTTCGGTGGAAAAATTTCACTTGTTTGGGTTTAAATGACCGTCATTACAAAACGTCCCCAAAATGCCCAAAAACACCAAGTTGGACTAGATAATTTAACTGTGTCTGTTGCATGAAAAACCACTATTTTTTGTTTAGAAACATCCCTCTATGCAGAAGGCCACCGAAAGACCACGTTTGACCCGAAAGTTCAACTGTGTCTGTTTCGGACGAAAAATTCCACTTGTTTGGATGGAAACGAGTCTCAGTGCAAAACGCCTAGAAAATGCCAAAATTGACCAAATTTGACAAGATAATTTAACTGTGATTGTTTTAGAGGAAAAATAACATTTTTTTGGATGGAAACGGACCTCAACGCAAAACACTCCCAAAAAGACCAAGTTTGATTTGAAAATTGAAAGTTGTCCGTTTCGGACAAAAACTTTCATTTTCTTTTTGTGGAAACACCCAACAGAGCAAAAAGCTCCTAAAATGCCCCAAAATTTCAATATTGACATAAAAAACGAAATGCATCCGTTTCGGACGAAAAATACTACTTTTACGGTGGAAACGACTTTTTGAGCAAAATGCCCATAAAAGGCCGAAAAAGACCATGTTTGACTAGAAAATTCAACTGTGTCCTTTTCGAATGAAAAATATAAAACACCAAGTTCGACTAGATAATTTAACTGTGTGGTTTTGTTTGAAAAACCACACTTTTCTGGTTAGAAACAGCCTTCTATGCAGAAGGCCACTAAAAGACCAAATTTGACCCGAAAATTCAACTGTGTCTATTTCGGACGAAAAATTCCATTTGTTTGGATGGAAACGAGTCTCAATGCCCCGAAAATGTCAAAATAGACCAAAATGGACAAGATAATTTAACTGTGATTGTTTCGGATGAAAAATAACATTTGTTTGGAAGGAAACGGGGCTCTACGCAAAACACTCCCAAAAAGACCAAGTTTGACTTGAAAATTGAATTGTGTCCGTTCCGGACAAAAACGACCTTTTTTTTTTTTTGTGCAAACACCCTACAGAGCGAAAAGCTCCTAAAATGCCCAAAAATTTCAATATTGACATAAAATACGAAATGCATCCGTTTCGGACGAAAAATACTACGTTTACGGTGGAAACGACTTTCTGAGCAAAATGCCCGTAAAAGACCCAAAAAGACCATGTTGAACTAGAAAATTCAACTGTGTCCTTTTCGAATGAAAAATATTGCTTTTCGAGTGGAAACGACCGTTTGATCAAAATGCCCCAAAAATACCGAAAAGGACCGAGTTTTACCCGAAAATTCAACTGTGTCCATTTCGGACGAAAAATTTCACTTGTTTGGGTTGAAACGACCGTCATTACAAAACGTCCCCAAAATGCCCAAAAACACCAAGTTTGACTAGATAATTTAACTGTGTCTGTTTTGTATGAAAAACCACACTTTTCTGGTTAGAAACAGCCTTCTTTGCAGAGGGCCACCAAAAGACCAAGTTTGACCCGAAAATTCAACTGTGTCTGTTTCGGTCGAAAAATTCCACTTGTTTGGACGGAAACGAGTCTCAGTGCAAAACGCCCCGAAAATGTCAAAATAGACCAAAATGGACTAGATAATTTAACTGTGATTGTTTCGGAGGAAAAATAATATTTTTTTTGGATGGAAACGGGCCTCTACGCAAAACACTTCCCAAAAGACCAAGTTTGACTTGAAAATTGATTTGTGTCCGTTCCGGACAAAAACGACCATTTTTTATTTTTTTTTTGTGGAAACACCCTACAGAGCGAAAAGCTCCTAAAATGCCCAAAAATTTCAATATTGACATAAAATACGAAATGCATCCGTTTCGGACGAAAAATACTACTTTTACGGTGGAAACGACTTTCTGAGCAACATTCCCATAAAAGACCGAGTTTGACCCGAAAATTCAACTGTGTCCGTTTCGGACAAAAAATTTTACTTGTTTGGGTCGAAACGACCGTCATTACAAAACGTCCCCAAAATGCCAAAAAACACCAAGTTTGACTAGATAATTTAATTGTGTCTGTTCTGTATGAAAAACCACACTTTTCTGGTTAGAAACAGCCTTCTTTGCAGAGGGCCACCAAAAGACCAAGTTTGACCCGAAAATTCAATTGTGTCTGTTTCGGTCGAAAAATTCCACTTGTTTGGATGGAAACGAGTCTCAGTGCAAAACGCCCCGAAAATGTCAAAATAGACCAAAATGGACTAGATAATTTAACTGTGATTGTTTCGGAGGAAAAATAATATTTTTTTTGGATGGAAACGGGCCTCTACGCAAAACACTTCCCAAAAGACCAAGTTTGACTTGAAAATTGAATTGTGTCCGTTCCGGACAAAAACGACCATTTTTTTTTTTTTTTTTTGTGGAAACACCCTACAGAGCGAAAAGCTCCTAAAATGCCCAAAATTTCAATATTGACATAAAATACGAAATGCATCCGTTTCGGACGAAAAATACTACTTTTACGGTGGAAACGACTTTCTGAGCAACATTCCCATAAAAGACCGAGTTTGACCCGAAAATTCAACTGTGTCCGTTTCGGACAAAAAATTTTACTTGTTTGGGTCGAAACGACCGTCATTACAAAACGTCCCCAAAATGCCCAAAAACACCAAGTTTGACTAGATAATTTAATTGTGTCTGTTTTGTATGAAAAAACACACTTTTTTGGTTAGAAACAGCCTTCTATGTAGAAGGCCACCAAAAGACCAAGTTTGACCCGAAAATTCAACTGTAACTGTTTCGGACGAAAAATTCCACTTGTTTGGATGGAAACGAGTCTCAGTGCAAAACGCCCCGAAAATGTCAAAATAGACCAAAATGGACTAGATAATTTAACTGTGATTATTTCGGAGGAAAAATAATAATTTTTTGGATGGAAACGGGCCTCTACGCAAAACATTCCCAAAAAGACCAAGTTTGACTTGAAAATTGAATTGTGTCCGTTCCGGATAAAAACTACCATTTTGTTATTTTTATGGAAACACCCTACAGAGAAAAAAGCTCCTAAAATGCCCAAAAATTTAAATATTGACCTAAAATACGAAATGCATCCGTTTCGGACGAAAAATACTACTTTTACGGTGGAAACGACTTTCTGAGCAAAATGCCCATAAAAGACCCAAAAAGACCTTGTTTGACTAGAAAATTCAACTGTGTCCTTTTCGAATGAAAAATATCCGTTTCGAGTGGAAACGACCTTTTGATCAAAATGACCCTAAAATACCGAACAAGACCGAGTTTGACCCGAAAATTCAACTGTGTCCGTTTCGGACGAAAAATTTCACTTGTTTGGGTTGAAACGACCGTCACTACAAAACGTCCCCAAAATGCCCAAAAACACCAAGTTCGACTAGATAATTTAACTGTGTGGTTTCGTTTGAAAAACCATACTTTTCTGGTTAGAAACAGCCTTCTATGCAGAAGGTGACCAAAAGACCAAGTTTGACCCGAAAATTCAACTGTAACTGTTTCGGACGAAAAATTCCAATTGTTTGGATGGAAATGAGTATCAGTGCAAAATGCCTCGAAAATGCAAAAATAGACCAAATTTGACTAGATAATTTAACTGTGATTGTTTCGGACGAAAAATAACATTTTTTTGGATGGAAACGGGCCTCTACGCAAAACAAACCCGAAAAGACCAAGTTTGACTTGACAATTGAATTGTGTCCGTTTCGGACAAAAACTACCATTTTTTTTTTTTGTGGAAACACCCTACAAAGCAAAAAGCTCCTAAAATGCCCCAAAATTTCAATATTGACATAAAAAACGAAATGCATCCGTTTCGAACGAAAAATACTACTTTTACGGTGGAAACGACTTTCTGAGCTAAATGCCCATAAAAGGCCCAAAAAGACCATGTTGGACTAGAAAATTCAACTGCGTCCTTTTCGAATGAAAAATGTCACTTTTCGAGTCGAAACGACCTTCGATCAAAATGCCCCTAAAATACCGAAAAAGACCAAGTTTGATCCGAAAATTCAACTGCATCTGTTTCGGACGAAAAATTTCACTTGTTTGGGTTGAAACGAGTCTCAGTGCAAAACGCCCCGAAAATGTCAAAATAGACTGGATAATTTAACGGTGATTGTTTCAGCGGAAAAATAACTTTTTTTTGGATGGAAACAGGCCTCTACGCAAAACACTCCCAAAAAGACCAAGTTTGAATTGAAAATTGAATTGTGTCCGCTACGGACAAAACTACCATTTTTTTTTTTTGTGGAAACACCCTACAGAGCAAAAAGCTCCTAAAATGCCAAAAAATTTCAATATTGACATAAAAAACGAAATGCATCCGTTTCGGACGAAAAATACTACTTTTACGGTGGAAACGATTTTCTGAGCAAAATGCCCGTAAAAGGCCCAAAAAGACCATGTTTGACTAGAAAATTCAACTGTGTCCTTTTCGAATAAAAAATATCACTTTTCGAGTGGAAACGACCTTTTGATCCAAATGCCCCTAAAATATCCAAAAAGATCGAGTTTGACTCGAAAATTCAACTGTGTCCGTTTCGGACGAAAAATTTCACTTGTTTGGGTTGAAACGACCGTCACTACAAAACGTCCCCAAAATGCCCAAAAACACCAAGTTCGACTAGATAATTTAACTGTGTGGTTTCGTTTGAAAAACCACACTTTTCTGGTTAGAAACAGCCTTCTATGCAGAAGGCCACCAAAAGACCAAGTTTGACCCGAAAATTCAACTGTAACTGTTTCGGACGAAAAATTCCACTTGTTTGGATGGAAACGAGTCTCAGTGCAAAACGCCCCGAAAATGTCAAAATAGACCAAAATGGACTAGATAATTTAACTGTGATTATTTCGGAGGAAAAATAATAATTTTTTGGATGGAAACGGGCCTCTACGCAAAACATTCCCAAAAAGACCAAGTTTGACTTGAAAATTGAATTGTGTCCGTTCCGGATAAAAACTACCATTTTGTTATTTTTATGGAAACACCCTACAGAGAAAAAAGCTCCTAAAATGCCCAAAAATTTAAATATTGACCTAAAATACGAAATGCATCCGTTTCGGACGAAAAATACTACTTTTACGGTGGAAACGACTTTCTGAGCAAAATGCCCATAAAAGACCCAAAAAGACCTTGTTTGACTAGAAAATTCAACTGTGTCCTTTTCGAATGAAAAATATCCGTTTCGAGTGGAAACGACCTTTTGATCAAAATGACCCTAAAATACCGAACAAGACCGAGTTTGACCCGAAAATTCAACTGTGTCCGTTTCGGACGAAAAATTTCACTTGTTTGGGTTGAAACGACCGTCACTACAAAACGTCCCCAAAATGCCCAAAAACACCAAGTTCGACTAGATAATTTAACTGTGTGGTTTCGTTTGAAAAACCATACTTTTCTGGTTAGAAACAGCCTTCTATGCAGAAGGTGACCAAAAGACCAAGTTTGACCCGAAAATTCAACTGTAACTGTTTCGGACGAAAAATTCCAATTGTTTGGATGGAAATGAGTATCAGTGCAAAATGCCTCGAAAATGCAAAAATAGACCAAATTTGACTAGATAATTTAACTGTGATTGTTTCGGACGAAAAATAACATTTTTTTGGATGGAAACGGGCCTCTACGCAAAACAAACCCGAAAAGACCAAGTTTGACTTGACAATTGAATTGTGTCCGTTTCGGACAAAAACTACCATTTTTTTTTTTTGTGGAAACACCCTACAAAGCAAAAAGCTCCTAAAATGCCCCAAAATTTCAATATTGACATAAAAAACGAAATGCATCCGTTTCGAACGAAAAATACTACTTTTACGGTGGAAACGACTTTCTGAGCTAAATGCCCATAAAAGGCCCAAAAAGACCATGTTGGACTAGAAAATTCAACTGCGTCCTTTTCGAATGAAAAATGTCACTTTTCGAGTCGAAACGACCTTCGATCAAAATGCCCCTAAAATACCGAAAAAGACCAAGTTTGATCCGAAAATTCAACTGCATCTGTTTCGGACGAAAAATTTCACTTGTTTGGGTTGAAACGAGTCTCAGTGCAAAACGCCCCGAAAATGTCAAAATAGACTGGATAATTTAACGGTGATTGTTTCAGCGGAAAAATAACTTTTTTTTGGATGGAAACAGGCCTCTACGCAAAACACTCCCAAAAAGACCAAGTTTGAATTGAAAATTGAATTGTGTCCGCTACGGACAAAACTACCATTTTTTTTTTTTGTGGAAACACCCTACAGAGCAAAAAGCTCCTAAAATGCCAAAAAATTTCAATATTGACATAAAAAACGAAATGCATCCGTTTCGGACGAAAAATACTACTTTTACGGTGGAAACGATTTTCTGAGCAAAATGCCCGTAAAAGGCCCAAAAAGACCATGTTTGACTAGAAAATTCAACTGTGTCCTTTTCGAATAAAAAATATCACTTTTCGAGTGGAAACGACCTTTTGATCCAAATGCCCCTAAAATATCCAAAAAGATCGAGTTTGACTCGAAAATTCAACTGTGTCCGTTTCGGACGAAAAATTTCACTTGTTTGGGTTGAAACGACCGTCACTACAAAACGTCCCCAAAATGCCCAAAAACACCAAGTTCGACTAGATAATTTAACTGTGTGGTTTCGTTTGAAAAACCACACTTTTCTGGTTAGAAACAGCCTTCTATGCAGAAGGCCACCAAAAGACCAAGTTTGACCCGAAAATTCAACTGTAACTGTTTCGGACGAAAAATTCCACTTGTTTGTATAGAAACGAGTCTCAGTGCAAAATGCCCCGAAAATGCCAAAATAGACCAAATTTGACTAGATAATTTACCTATGATTGTTTCGGATGAAAAATAACATTTTTTGGATGGAAACGGGGCTCTACGCAAAACACTCCCAAAAAGACCAAGTTTGACTTGAAAATTGAATTGTGTCCGTTTCGGACAAAAACTACCATTTTGTTTTGTGGAAACACCCTACAGAGCAAAAAGCTCCTAAAATGCCCCAAAATTTCAATATTGACATAAAAAACGAAATGCATCCGTTTCAGACGAAAAATACTACTTTTACGGTGGAAACGACTTTCTGAGCAAAATGCCCATAAAAGGCCCAAAAAGACCATGTTTGACTAGAAAATTCAACTGTGTCATTTTCGAATGAAAAATATCGCTTTTCGAGTGGAAACGACCTTTTGATCAACATGCCCCTAAAATACCGAAAAAAAAACCGAGTTTGACCCGAAAATTCAACTTTATCCGTTTCGGACGAAAAATTTCACTTGTTTGGGTTGAAACGACCGTCATTACAAAACGTCCCCAAAATGCCCAAAAACACCAAGTTCGACTAGATAATTTAACTGCGTGGTTTCGTTTGAAAAATCACACTTTTCTGGTTAGATACAGCCTTCTATGCAGAAGGCCACCAAAAGACCAAGTTTGACCCAAAAATTCAACTGTGTCAGTTTCGGACGAAAAATTCCACTTGTTTGGATGGAAACGAGTGTCAGTGCAAAATGCCCCGAAAATGCCAAAATAGGCCAAATTTGACTACATAATTTAACTGTGATTGTTTTGGATGAAAAATAATATTTTTTTGGATGGAAACGGGCCTCTACGCAAAACACTCCAGAAAAGACCAAGTTTGACTTGAAAATTGAATCTTGTCCGTTTCAGACAAAAACTACAATTTTTTTTTTGTGGAAACACCCTACAGAGCAAAAAGCTCCTAAAATGCCCAAAAATTTCAATATTGACATAAAAAAGGAAATGCATCCGTTTCGGACGAAAAATACTACTTTTACGGTGGAAACGACTTTCTGAGCAAAAGGCCCATAAAATGCCAAAAAAGACCATGATTGACTAGAAAATTCAACTGTGTCCTTTTCGAATGAAAAATATCGCTTTTCGAGTGGAAACGACCTTTTGATCAAAATGCCCCAAAAATACCGAAAAATACCGAGTTTGACCCGAAAATTCAACCGTGTCTGTTTCGGACGAAAAATTTCACTTGTTTGGGTTGAAACGACCGTCTTTACAAAACGTTCCCAAAATGCCCAAAAACACCAAGTTTGACTAGATAATTTAACTGTGTGGTTTCGTTTGAAAAACAACACTTTTCTGGTTAGAAACAGCCTTCTATGCAGAAGGCCACCAAAAGACCAAGTTTGGCCCAAAAATTCAACTGTGTCTGTTTCGGACGAAAAATTCCACTGTAACTGTTTCGGACGAAAAATTTCACTTGTTTGGATGGAAACGAGTATCAGTGCAAAATGCCCCGAAAATGCCAAAAAAAACAAAATTTGACTAGATAATTTAACTGTGTGGTTTCGTATGAAAAACCACACTTTTCTGGTTAGAAACAGCCTTCTAGGCAGAAGGCCACCAAAAGACCAAGTTTGACCCAAAAATTCAACTGTGTCTGTTTCGGACGAAAAATTCCACTTGTTTGGATGGAAACGAGTCTCAGTGCAAAACGCCCAAAAAATGTCAAAATAGACCAAAATGGACTAGGTAGTTTAACTGTGATTGTTTTGGAGGAAAAATTATATTTTTTTTGATGGAAACGGGCCTCTACGCAAAACACTCCCAAAAAGACTAAGTTTGACTTCAAAATTGAATTGTGTCCGTTTCGGACAAAAACTACCATTTTTTTTTTTTGTGGAAACACCCTACGGTGCAAAAACCTCCTAAAATGCCCAAAAATTTCAATATTGACATAAAAAACGAAACGCATCCGTTTCAGACGAAAAATACTACTTTTACGGTGGAAACGACTTTTTGAGCAAAAAGCCCATAAAAGGCCCAAAAAGACCATGTTTGACTCGAAAATTCAACTGTGTCCTTTTCGAATGAAAAATATCACTTTTCAAGTGGAAACGACCTTTTGATCAAAATGCCGCTAAAATACTGAAAAAGACCGAGTTTGACCCGAAAATTCAACTGTGTCCGTTTCGGACGAAAAATATCACTTGTTTGGGTGGAACCGACCGTCATTACAAAACGTCCCCAAAATGCCCAAAAACACCAAGTTCGACTAGATAATTTAACTGTGTCTGTTTCGGATGAAAAACCACACTTTTTTTGTTAGAAACATCCTTCTATGCAGAAGGCCACCAAAAGACCAAGTTTGACTCGAAAATTCAACTGTGTCTGTTTCGGACGAAAAATTCCACTTGTTTGGATGGAAACGAGTCTCAGTGCAAAACGCCCAGAAAATGTCAAAATAGAACGAAATGGACTAGATAATTTAACTGTGATTGTTTCGGAGGAAAAATAATATTTTTTTTGGATGTAAACGGGGCTCTACGCAAAACACTCCCGAAAAGACCAAGTTTGACTTGAAAATTGAATTGTGTCCGTTTCGAACAAAAACTACCATTTTTTTTTTGTGGAAACACCCTACAGAGCAAAAAGCTCCTAAAATGCCCAAAATTTCAATATTGACATAAAAAACGAAATGCATCCGTTTCGGACGAAAAATACTACTTTTACGGTGGAAACGACTTTTTGAGCAAAATGCCCATAAATGGCCCAAAAAGACCATGTTTCACTAGAAAATTCAACTGTGTCCTTTTCGAATGAAAAATATCGCTTTTCGAGTGGAAACGACCTTTTGATCAAAATGCCCCTAAAATACCGAAAAACACCGAGTTTGACCCGAAAATTTAACTGTGTCCGTTTCGGATGAAAAATTTCACTTGTTTGGGTTGAAACGACCGTCTTTACAAAACGTCCCCAAAATGCCCAAAAACACCAAGTTCGACTAGATAATTTAACTGTGTGGTTTCGTTTGAAAAACCACACTTTTCTGGTTAGAAACAGCCTTCTATGCAGAAGGCCACCAAAAGACCAAGTTTGACCCGAAAATTCAACTGTAACTGTTTCGGACGAAAAATTCCACTTGTTTGGATGGAAACGAGTATCAGTGCAAAATGCCCCGAAAATGCCAAAATAGACCAAATTTGACTAGATACTTTAACTGTGATGGTTTCGGATGAAAAATAACATTTTTTTGCATGGAAACGGGCCTCTACGCAAAACACTCCCAAAAAGACCAAGTTTGACTTGAAAATTGAATTGTGTCCGTTATGGCCAAAAGCTACCATTTTTTTTTTTTGTGTGGAAACACCCTACAGAGCAAAAAGCTCCTAAAATGCCCCAAAATTTCAATATTGACATAAAAAACGAAATGCTTCCGTTTCGGACGAAAAATACTACTTTTACGGTGGAAACGACTTTCTGAGCAAAATGCCCATAAAAGACCCAAAAAGACCATGTTTGACTAGAAAATTCAACTGCGTCCTTTTCGAATGAAAAAACATCACTTTTCGAGTGGAAACAACCTTTTGATCAAAATGCCCCTAAAATACCGAAAAATACCGAGTTTGACCCGAAAATTCAACTGTGTCCGTTTCGGACGGAAAATTTCACTTGTTTGGGTTGAAACGACAGTCTTTACAAAATGTTCCCAAAATTCCCAAAAACACAAAGTTCGACTAGATAATTTAACTGTGTGGTTTCGGTTGAAAAACCACACTTTTCAGGTTAAAAACAACATTCTATGCAGAAGGCCACCAAAAGACCAAGTTTGACCCAAAAATTCAACTGTAACTGTTTCGGACGAAAAATTCCACTTGTTTGGATGGAAACGAGTATCAGTGCAAAATGCCCCAAAAATGCCAAAATAGACCAAATTTGACTAGATAATTTAACTGTGATTGTTTCGGATGAAAAATAACATTTTTTAGGATGGAAACGGGCCTCTACGCAAAACACTCCCGAAAAGACCAAGTTTGACTTGAAAATTGAATTGTGTCCGTTTTGGACAAAAACTACCATTTTGTTTTTGTGGAAACACCCTAAAGTGCAAAAACGTCCTAAAATGCCCCAAAATTTCAATATTGACATAAAAAACGAAATGCGTCCGTTTCGGACGAAAAATACTACTTTTACGGTGGAAACGACTTGCTGAGCTAAACGCCCATAAAAGGCCCAAAAAGACCATGTTTGACTAGAAAATTCAACTGCGTCCTTTTCGAATGAAAAATATCACTTTTCGAGTGGAAACGATCTTTTGATCAAAATGCCCCTAAAATACCGAAAAGACCGGGTTTGAACCGAAAATTCAACCGTCCGTTTCGGACGAAAAATTTCACTTGTTTGGGTTGAAACGAGCGTCATTACAAAACGTTCCCAAAATGCCCAAAAACACTAAGTTCGACTAGATAATTTAACTGTGGGGTTTCGTATGAAAAACCACACTTTTCTGGTTAGAAACAGCCTTCTATGCAGAAGGCCACCAAAAGACCAAGTTTGACCCGAAAATTCAACTGTGTCTGTTTCGGACGAAAAATTCCACTTGTTTGGATGGAAACGAGCCTCAGTGCAAAACGCCCAGAAAATGTCAAAATAGACGAAAATGGACTAGATAATTTAACTGCGATTGTTTCGGAGGAAAAATAATATTTTTTTGGATGGAAACGGGCCTCTTTGCAAAACACTACCAAAAAGACCATGTTTGAATTGAAAATTGAATTGTGTCCGTTCCGGACAAAAACTACCATTTTTTTTTTGTGGAAACACCCTACAGAGCAAAAAGCTCCTAAAATGCCCAAAAATTTCAATATTGACTTAAAATACGAAATGCATCCGTTTCGGACGAAAAAAACTACTTTTACGGTGGAAACGACCTTCTGAGCAAAATGCCCGTAAAAGGCCCAAAAAGACCATGTTTGACTAGAAAATTCAACTGCGTCCTTTTCGAATGAAAAATATCACTTTTCGAATGGAAACGACCTTTAGATCAACATGCCCCTAAAATACCGAAAAAGACCGAGTTTGACACGAAAATTCAACTGTGTCCGTTTCGGACGAAAAATTTCACTTGTTTGGGTTGAAACGACCGTCTTTACAAAACGTCCCCAAAATGCCCAAAAGCACCAAGTTCGACTAGATAATTTAACTGCGTGTTGTCGTTTGAAAAACCACACTTTTCTGGTTAGATACAGCCTTCTATAGAGAAGGCCACCAAAAGACCAAGTTTGACCCGAAAATTCAACTGTAATTGTTTCGGACGAAAAATTCCACTTGCATGGATGGAAACGAGAGTCAGTGCAAAATGCCCCGAAAATGCCAAAATAGACCAAATTTGACTAGATAATTTAACTGTGATTGTTTCGAATGAAAAAAAATATTTTTGTGGATGGAAACGGGTCTCTATGCAAAAGAATCCCGAAAAGACCAAGTTTGACTTGAAAATTGAATTGTGTCCGTTTCGGACAAAAACTACCATTTTTTTTTGTGGAAACACCCTACAGAGCAAAAACCTCTTAAAATGCCCCAAAATTTCAATATTGACATAAAAAACGAAATGCATCCGTTTCGGACGAAAAATACTACTTTTACGATGGAAACGACTTTCTGAGCAAAATGCCCATAAAAGGCCCACAAAGACCATGTTTGACTGGAAAATTCAACTGCGTCCTTTTCGAATGAAAAATGTCACTTTTCGAGTCGAAACGACCTTCGATCAAAATGCCCCTAAAATACCGAAAAAGACCAAGTTTGATCCGAAAATTCAACTGTGTTCGTTTCGGACGAAAAATTTCACTTGTTTGGGTTGAAACGACCGTCTTTACAAAACGTTCCCAAATTGCCCAAAAACACCAAGTTCGACTAGATAATTTAACTGTGTGGTTTCGTTTGAAAAACCACACTTTTCTGGTTAGAAACAGCCTTCTATGCAGAAGGCCACCAAAAGACCAAGTTTGACTCAAAAATTCAACTGTAACTGTTTCGGACGAAAAATTCCACTTGTTTGGATGGAAACGAGTATCAGTGCAAAATGCCCCGAAAATGCCAAAATAGACCAAATTTGACTAGATACTTTAACTGTGATGGTTTCGGATGAAAAATAACATTTTTTTGCATGGAAACGGGTCTCTACGCAAAACACTCCCAAAAAGACCAAGTTTGACTTGAAAATTGAATTGTGTCCGTTATGGCCAAAAGCTACCATTTTTTTTTTTTTTTTGTGGAAACACCCTACAGAGCAAAAAGCTCCTAAAATGCCCCAAAATTTCAATATTGACATAAAAACCGAAATGCTTCCGTTTCGGACGAAAAATACTACTTTTACGGTGGAAACGACTTTCTGAGCAAAATGCCCATAAAAGACCCAAAAAGACCATGTTTGACTAGAAAATTCAACTGCGTCCTTTTCGAATGAAAAACATCACTTTTCGAGTGGAAACAACCTTTTGATCAAAATGCCCCTAAAATACCGAAAAATACCGAGTTTGACCCGAAAATTCAACTGTGTCCGTTTCGGACGGAAAATTTCACTTGTTTGGGTTGAAACGACAGTCTTTACAAAACGTTCCCAAAATTCCCAAAAACACAAAGTTCGACTAGATAATTTAACTGTGTGGTTTCGGTTGAAAAACCACACTTTTCAGGTAAAAAACAACATTCTATGCAGAAGGCCACCAAAAGACCAAGTTTGACCCAAAAATTCAACTGTAACTGTTTCGGACGAAAAATTCCACTTGTTTGGATGGAAACGAGTATCAGTGCAAAATGCCCCAAAAATGCCAAAATAGACAAAATTTGACTAGATAATTTAACTGTGATTGTTTCGGATGAAAAATAACATTTTTTAGGATGGAAACGGGCCTCTACGCAAAACACTCCCGAAAAGACCAAGTTTGACTTGAAAATTGAATTGTGTCCGTTTTGGACAAAAACTACCATTTTGTTTTTGTGGAAACACCCTAAAGTGCAAAAACGTCCTAAAATGCCCCAAAATTTCAATATTGACATAAAAAACGAAATGCGTCCGTTTCGGACGAAAAATACTACTTTTACGGTGGAAACGACTTGCTGAGCTAAACGCCCATAAAAGGCCCAAAAAGACCATGTTTGACTAGAAAATTCAACTGCGTCCTTTTCGAATGAAAAATATCACTTTTCGAGTGGAAACGATCTTTTGATCAAAATGCCCCTAAAATACCGAAAAGACCGGGTTTGAACCGAAAATTCAACTGTGTCCGTTTCGGACGAAAAATTTCACTTGTTTGGGTTGAAACGAGCGTCATTACAAAACGTTCCCAAAATGCCCAAAAACACCAAGTTCGACTAGATAATTTAACTGTGGGGTTTCGTATGAAAAACCACACTTTTCTGGTTAGAAACAGCCTTCTATGCAGAAGGCCACCAAAAGACCAAGTTTGACCCGAAAATTCAACTGTGTCTGTTTCGGACGAAAAATTCCACTTGTTTGGATGGAAACGAGCCTCAGTGCAAAACGCCCAGAAAATGTCAAAATAGACGAAAATGGACTAGATAATTTAACTGTGATTGTTTCGGATGAAAAATAATATTTTTTTGGATGCAAACGGGCCTCTTTGACTTGAAAATTGAATTGTCTCCGTTCCGGACAAAAACTTCCATTTTTTTTTTGTGGAAACAACCTGCAGAGCAAAAAGCTCCTAAAATGTCCAAAAATTTCCATATTGACATAAAATACGAAATGCATTCGTTTCGGACGAAAAATACTACTTTTACAGTGGAAACGTCTTTCTGAGCAAAATGCCCATAAAAGACCCAAAAAGTTACCTTGTTTGACTAGAAAATTGAACTGTGTCCTTTTCGAATGAAAAATATCACTTTTCGAGTGGAAACGACCTTTTCATCAAAATGCCCCTAAAATACCGAAAAATACCGAGTTTGACCCGAAAATTCAACTGTGTCCGTTTCGGACAAAAAATTTCACTTGTTTGTTTTGAAACGACCGTCATTACAAAACGTCCCCAAAATGCCCCAAAACACCAAGTTCGACTAGATAATTTAACTGTGTCTGTTTCGTATGAAAACCACACTTTTCTGGTTAGAAACAACCTTCTATGCAGAAGGCCACCAAAAGACCAAGTTTGACCCGAAAATTCAACTTAACTGTTTCGGACGAAAAATTCCACTCGTTCGGATGGAAACGTGTATCAGTGCAAAATGCCCCAAATATGCCAAAATAGACCAAATTTGACTAGATAATTTAACTGTGATTGTTTCGGTTGAAAAATAACATTTTTTTGGATGGAAACGGGCCTCTATGCAAAACACTCCCAAAAAGACCAAGTTTGACTTGAAAATTGAATTGTGTCCGTTCCGGACAAAAAGTACCATTTTTTTGTGTGGAAATACCCTACAGAGCAAAAAGCTCCTAATATGCCCCAAAATTTCAATATTGACATAAAAAACGAAATGCATCCGTTTCGGACGAAAAATACTACTTTTACGGTGGAAACGACTTTCTAAGCAAAATGCCCATAAAAGGCCCAAAAAGACCATGTTTAACTCGAAAATTCAACTGTGTCCTTTTCGAATGAAAAATATCACTTTTCGAGTGGAAACAACCTTTTGATCAAAATGCCCCTAAAATACCGAAAAACACCGAGTTTGACCCGAAAATTCAACTGTGTCCGTTTCGGACGAAAAATTTCACTTGTTTGGGTTGAAACGACCGTCATTACAAAACATCCCCAAAATGCCCAAAAACACCAAGTTCGACTAGATAATTTAACTGTGTCTGTTTCGTATGAAAAACCACACTTTTTTGGTTAGAAACATCCTTCTATGCGGAAGGCCACCAATAGACCGAGTTTGACCCGAAAATTCAACTGTGTCTGTTTCGGACGAAAAATTCCACTTGTTTGGATGGAAACGAGTCTTAGTGCAAAACACGCAGAAAATGTCAAAATAGACCAAAATGGACTAGATAATTTAACTGTGATTGTTTCGGAGGAAAAATAATATTTTTTTGGATGGAAACGGGCCTCTACGCAAAACACTCCCAAAAATACCAAGTTTGACTTGAAAATTGAATTGTCTCCGTTCCGGACAAAAACTTCCTTTTTTTTTTTTTGTGGAAACAACCTGCAGAGCAAAAAGCTCCTAAAATGTCCAAAAATTTCCATATTGACATAAAATACGAAATGCATCCGTTTCGGACGAAAAATACTACTTTTACGGTGGAAACGTCTTTCTGAGCAAAATGCCCATAAAAGACCCAAAAAGTTACCTTGTTTGACTAGAAAATTGAACTGTGTCCTTTTCGAATGAAAAATATCACTTTTCGAGTGGAAACGACCTTTTCATCAAAATGCCCCTAAAATACCGAAAAATACCGAGTTTGACCCGAAAATTCAACTGTGTCCGTTTCGGACAAAAAATTTCACTTGTTTGGGTTGAAACAACCGTCATTACAAAACGTCCCCAAAATGCCTCAAAACACCAAGTTCGACTAGATAATTTAACTGTGTCTGTTTCGTATGAAAACCACACTTTTCTGGTTAGAAACAGCCTTCTATGCAGAAGGCCACCAAAAGACCAAGTTTGACCCGAAAATTCAACTTAACTGTTTCGGACGAAAAATTCCACTCGTTCGGATGGAAACGTGTATCAGTGCAAAATGCCCCAAATATGCCAAAATAGACCAAATTTGACTAGATAATTTAACTGTGATTGTTTCGGTTGAAAAATAACATTTTTTTGGATGGAAACGGGCCTCTATGCAAAACACTCCCAAAAAGACCAAGTTTGACTTGAAAATTGAATTGTGTCCGTTCCGGACAAAAAGTACCATTTTTTTTGTGTGGAAACACCCTACAGAGCAAAAAGCTCCTAATATGCCCCAAAATTTCAATATTGACATAAAAAACGAAATGCATCCGTTTCGGACGAAAAATACTACTTTTACGGTGGAAACGACTTTCTAAGCAAAATGCCCATAAAAGGCCCAAAAAGACCATGTTTAACTCGAAAATTCAACTGTGTCCTTTTCGAATGAAAAATATCACTTTTCGAGTGGAAACAACCTTTTGATCAAAATGCCCCTAAAATACCGAAAAACACCGAGTTTGACCCGAAAATTCAACTGTGTCCGTTTCGGACGAAAAATTTCACTTGTTTGGGTTGAAACGACCGTCATTACAAAACGTCCCCAAAATGCCCAAAAACACCAAGTTCGACTAGATAATTTAACTGTGTCTGTTTCGTATGAAAAACCACACTTTTTTGGTTAGAAACATCCTTCTATGCGGAAGGCCACCAATAGACCGAGTTTGACCCGAAAATTCAACTGTGTCTGTTTCGGACGAAAAATTCCACTTGTTTGGATGGAAACGAGTCCCAGTGAAAAACGCGAAGAAAATGTCAAAATAGACCAAAATGGACTAGATAATTTAACTGTGATTGTTTCGGAGGAAAAATAATATTTTTTTGGATGGAAACGGGCCTCTACGCAGAACACTCCCAAAAAGACCAAGTTTGACTTGAAAATTGAATTGTGTCCGTTCCGGACAAAAAGTACCATTTTTTTTTGTGGAAACAACCTACAGAGAAAAAAGCTCCTAAAATGCCACAAAATTTCCATATTGACATAAAATACGAAATGCAGCCGTTTCGGAAGAAAAATACTACTTTTATGGTGGAAACGACTTTCTGAGCAAAATGCCCATTAATGGCCCAAAAAGACCATGTTTGACTAGAAAATTCAACTGTGTCCTTTTCGAATGAAAAATATCGCTTTTCGAGTGGAAACGACCTTTTGATCAAAATGCCCCTAAAATACCGAAAAATACCGAGTTTGACCCGAAAATTCAACTCTGTCCGTTTCGGACGAAAAATTTCACTTGTTTGGGTTGAAGCAACCGTCTTTACAAAACGTCCCCAAAATGCCCCAAAACACCAAGTTCGACTAGATAATTTAACTGTGTGGTTTCGTTTGAAAAAGCACACTTTTCTGGTTACAAACAGCCTTCTATGCAAAAGGCCACCAAAAGACCAAGTTTGACCCGAAAATTCAACTGTAACTATTTCGGACGAAAAATTCCACTTGTTTGGATGGAAACGAGTATCAGTGCAAAATGCCCCGAAAATGCCAAAATAGACCAAATTTGACTAGATAATTTAACTGTGATTGTTTCGGATGAAAAATAACATTTTTTTGGATGCAAACGGGCCTCTACGCAAAACACTCCCAAAAAGACCAAGTTTGACTTGAAAATTGAATTGTGTCCGTTCCGGACAAAAACTACCATATTTTTTGTGTGGAAACACCCTACGGAGCAAAAAGCTCCTAAAATGCCCAAGAATTCCAATATTGACATAAAAATAGAAATGCATCCGTTTCGGACGAAAAATACTACTTTTACAGTAGAAACGACTTTCTGAGCAAAACGCCCATAAAAGGCCCAAAAAGACCATGTTTCACTCGAAAATTCAACTGTGTCCTTTTCGAATGAAAAATATCACTTTTCGAGTGGAAACGACCTTTTGATCAAAATGCCCCTAAAATACCGAAAAACACCGAGTTTGACCCGAAAATTCAACTGTGTCCGTTTCGGACGAAAAATTTCACTTGTCTGTGTTGAAACGACCGTCATTACAAAACGTCCCCAAAATGCCCAAAAACACCAAGTTCGACTAGATAATTTAACTGTGTCTGTTTCGTATGAAAAACCACACTTTTTTGGTTAGAAACATCCTTCTATGCGGAAGGCCACCAATAGACCGAGTTTGACCCGAAAATTCAACTGTCTGTTTCGGACGAAAAATTCCACTTTTTTGGATGGAAACGAGTCTCAGTGCAAAACACGCAGAAAATGTCAAAATAGACCAAAATGGACTAGATAATTTAACTGTGATTGTTTCGGAGGAAAAATAATATTTTTTTGGATGGAAACGGGCCTCTACGCAAAACACTCCCGAAAAGACCAAGTTTGACTTGAAAATTGAATTGTGTCCGTTGTGAACAAAAACTACCATTTTTATTTTTGTGGAAACACCCTACAGAGCAAAAAGCTCCTAAAATGCCACAAAATTTCAATATTGACATAAAAAACGAAATGCATCCGTTTCGGACGAAAAATACTACTTTTACGGTGGAAACGACTTTCTGAGCAAAATGCCCATTAAAGGCCCAAAAAGACCGTGTTTGACTAGAAAATTCAACTGTGTCCTTTTCGATTGAAAAATATCGCTTTTCGAGTGGAAACGACCTTTTGATCAAAATGCCCCTAAAATACCGAAAAATACCGAGTTTGACCCGAAAATTCAACTCTGTCCGTTTCGGACGAAAAATTTCACTTGTTTGGGTTGAAACAACCGTCTTTACAAACCGTCCCCAACATGCCCCAAAACACCAAGTTCGACTAGATAATTTAACTGTGTGGTTTCGTTTGAAAAAGCACACTTTTCTGGTTACAAACAGCCTTCTATGCCGAAGGCCACCAAAAGACCAAGTTTGACCCGAAAATTCAACTGTAACTATTTCGGACGAAAAATTCCACTTGTTTGGATGGAAACGAGTATCAGTGCAAAATGCCCCGAAAATGCCAAAATAGACCAAATTTGACTAGATAATTTAACTGTGATTGTTTCGGATGAAAAATAACATTTTTTTGGATGCAAACGGGCCTCTACGCAAAACACTCCCAAAAAGACCAAGTTTGACTTGAAAATTGAATTGTGTCCGTTCCGGACAAAAACTACCATATTTTTTGTGTGGAAACACCCTACGGAGCAAAAAGCTCCTAAAATGCCCAAGAATTCCAATATTGACATAAAAATAGAAATGCATCCGTTTCGGACGAAAAATACTACTTTTACAGTAGAAACGACTTTCTGAGCAAAACGCCCATAAAAGGCCCAAAAAGACCATGTTTCACTCGAAAATTCAACTGTGTCCTTTTCGAATGAAAAATATCACTTTTCGAGTGGAAACGACCTTTTGATCAAAATGCCCCTAAAATACCGAAAAACACCGAGTTTGACCCGAAAATTGAATTGTGTCCGTTTCGGACGAAAAATTTCACTTGTCTGGGTTGAAACGACCGTCATTACAAAACGTCCCCAAAATGCCCAAAAACACCAAGTTCGACTAGATAATTTAACTGTGTCTGTTTCGTATGAAAAACCACACTTTTTGGTTAGAAACATCCTTCTATGCGGAAGGCCACCAATAGACCGAGTTTGACCCGAAAATTCAACTGTGTCTGTTTCGGACGAAAAATTCCACTTTTTTGGATGGAAACGAGTCTCAGTGCAAAACACGCAGAAAATGTCAAAATAGACCAAAATGGACTAGATAATTTAACTGTGATTGTTTCGGAGGAAAAATAATATTTTTTTTGGATGGAAACGGGCCTCTACGCAAAACACTCCCGAAAAGACCAAGTTTGACTTGAAAATTGAATTTTGTCCGTTGTGAGCAAAAACTACTATTTTTTTTTGTGGAAACACCCTACAGAGCAAATGATGAGAACCAACGTGCACCAACAAAGGATCCGCTGCATGTTCCAATTGGGCCTATTACGAGGGCAAGATCCATGAAGATCAAAGAAGCACTTAATGGGCTAATTCAAGATATATGGGCTGAATCTAAAGTCATAATGCCCAAGTTAGGCCCAAATGGAAATCAAGGCCTAATCCATCTCATAAAGACAAGCAAATGGGCTTAGTCATGAACTTAAATGGGCCAAAACATGAGACCCACGAAATTCTACTTATTTATTTTAGTTTATATCATTTTGTAAGACATCAATGCCAATTAGTATTTTTTATTTTCTAGTATTGATCTTGTAATAAGTTTGAAAGGCATCTAGGACTTTTGTTCTTGTAGCCTCCCCCTAGGTGTGAAAGGCCACCCACTATCTATAGTAGGGTGTGCTAAAGTTGAAGACTTCTTGTGTGAAAAGGACAACCCTAGGTGTGAAAGACCGCCCCCTATCTAAGGTAGGGTGTGCTTGACCACCCACTAGCCTAGGCTCTCCTTTGTGTTGGTTGCCTATTTAAGAGAGTTGTATTCCATGGGAAAAAGACATTACTTGAATAATATATCAGATTGAGAGAGTTTTCTCTTGAGTTCTTCATAGAACTTTTCTTTGAACTTATCAAGAATTTCTTGTGGCGTTCAAACTCTATAACTTCGGTTCGTGATTCCATTATAATCTTTGGGTCGAGGTTTGTTATTTTATACCTTTGGTTCGCGTTTCATTCATAAACGTTGGGTCAAGGTTTCTATCAAACATTCTGTATTTTTGTGTTCTTCCTTTCTTTCTTTTCATTATAAATCCAGATTTTAGATCGATCCTAGCAAAGACATCATAAATTGGTTTCGGGTCTCACCAATTCTTGGTGAGGTTCGCATCATTTGGTAATCAGAGCACGGTTCTAAAATCAGGTTTGATCTATCCTTGTTTTTCATTAATTAGTTTCTTTTATTTCATCTTCAATTCTATTCAGATCTTGTTTAAGTCTTCAATTCTGTTCAGATCTCGTTTAAAGCTTCAATTCTGTTCAGATCTTGTTAAGTTTTCAAATCTATTCAGATCTTGTTTAAAGTCTTCAAATTTGTTAGATATTATTTAAGGTTATTGTCATCATCATTTAAAAAAAAAAAACAAAAAATCCTGCAGCCAAAAAAAAAAAAACAGAAACAGAAACAAAACAAAAAAAAAAAAAAACGAAAATCCTGCAGCCAAAAAGAGAGCATATTCTTCTTGATCGATTCCATAACTTATCCTCTGTGTTGACCTTGTTCATTTTGTTTTCTTTCCTAAATTTCATTCTTAGTGAAGTGAATCACAGAGTTTGGATTGTTGCGAGAAATTCTGATTGAGATAGGTTAAGTTCAATAAAGAACTAAAAGAGGAAGCTACGAGTGGAAAAAGGCAAGAGAGTGTGAGTAACATACTTTGAGTGCACGTGAGGGAGTGTGTGAGGACTTATTCTCTAATATTTCTATTTTCAAGATATGTCTTCCAGGGGTAACACATCAAACAATGAAGGAGGGGGAAGTGACGACCACCATGTTGCAAGCTATGCAACAACAATTTGAACGCATAAATGTGGTGTTTAATGAAATGCGGGATCGGATGGATAAGCAAGACGCTGCTATTGCCGCTTGGCGTGAGAGGCAGCCCCAAGGAGTCCCAAATGCTAGAAGAAGGCAAGAAAGGCGTGCCCACGTGGAAAATTATGATGGTGACCACGAGGATGAGTTCGAAAATGATGAAGAGCAATCTTCATTGAACGGTGAGGGCTGGTTCGTGCCAAGGACAGAAAGGCGTGGTAGAGTTTTCCGCAGAGATCC